>JAQQSK010013842.1:0-11343 GCA_028658325.1 Potorous gilbertii
CCTGTTTTTCATGCTTTTCTTGCATCTCTCTCATTTCTCTTCCCAGTTTTTCCTCCTCCTGTCTGACTTGATTTTCAAAATCCTTTTTGAGCTCCTCCATGGCCTGAGCCCATGGGGTATCTATTTCAGATATTTGGGATACAGAGGCTTTGACTCCTATGTCTTTACCTGATGGTAAGCATATCTCTTCGTCGTCGTCTTCGTCAGAGAGGAATGGCGGAATCATCTTCTCAAGAAAATAACCATCTATGGTCTTAGTGTTTTTCCCTTTTCTGGACATTTTCCCAGTTTTCCCATTTTCCTTGACTTCTGAGAGTCCTCTCCACCCCCAGCCTCGATCCGCCCAGCTAGTGCTTGGGGTCTGAGATTCAAATACTGCTCCCCAGCCTCAGGGCTTTTGGTGGCAGGCCTGACTGCTCTTCAATGGGAGCTTATCTGCTGGTTGTCAGGTGGGGGGCAGGGCCGCTTCTCAGGCTCAGTTCCCTCAGGGGGTTTATGCAGAGGTCTTTTGTAATGGAGCTGGGGTGGAGTTCCTGCCTGCTCTGGGAGTCTCTGGCTGAGCAACTTCTGCCTCTGCCGCAGCGGCTGCCTCCCGAGGGGGTTCGAGACCCGGCGATACCCCGCTCCCCTCTCAGCCTGTCTCTCTCACTGACCTGTGCGTCTGTGGGTGGAGGGACCTTCGCAGCCCCTGGAGATTTAGGTCCCGGACGCCTGCTTTGGTCTGCTCATTCCTCTCAGCGTGGCCGGGGCGGGGAAGGGGAAGGCTTCGCAGGGCAGGGCTCTGCTCCTGTCCGCCGTACCTTTGTGGTCGGTTTTTCAGGGCTCTCTGCAACGGAAATCTCCTTCACTGTATTGCTGCGTGGCTTCCACTGTTCCAGAATTGGTCAGGAGTTCTTTTTACAGGAAATCTATGGGCTGTGGATTCAGAGCTAGCAAATGTGAGTCTTTCTACTCCGCCATCTTGGCTCCGCACAAGATTTCATGTTTATGAGAGAGAGAAAGAGAGAGAGAGAGAGAGATCAGAGAGAGAGAGAGAGAGAGAGATCTACCTGTGATTATGTTTCTCCTAGTACTCATAAGAGGAAGTTTAGGATAGGCATGCTGATATTCTCACTTTCAAAAACATGAAATATAAAAAACAAGACCAGAAAAGGAAGGAAATTCTGATCAGATGAGACAAGATATGATCAAACAGATTACCAAGTGTGAATTGGAGTAGATGACCAGTCATCATGATGGTAGAGTAGGAGGAAGTAGTACAGCCAAGCTCTCCCACAATTACTCTGGGGTGAGGAATCTAAGAATGTCAGATAACTTGTTGTTAAGAAATAGATTCAGAGGTAGAGTCAAGAAGGAGGAGGCAGGGACTCACCTGAATTCTCACCCAAACCCCACTAAATACTTTTCAAGATCACTCTAATCATATTCAAGAGTAGCTCAACCCACAAAAAGATGGAGTGAAAGAAATTCATAGCCCAAGTTGATTTGGAGGGTTAACAGGAAAGGTCTCTTGAACTACAGTGAGAGAAGAAAGCAGTCTAGTGCAGAATGTGCCAGCAAAGCCCTAGCCACAGCAAACTAGGAGCAGGTCTTGGAAGTAACTGAATGAGCAGTGCTAGCCGCAGTGCCAGCAGTTTCTTCTATAGCTATTAGCCCCACGAATGCTAAGGGGGTCAAACAACTGTTTAGAAGGAGATTACAGGGTCTTTCTGCTAGCAGTGAGGCAAGACTATGTTGCTTGCCCACACTTGGATCTGTTTCATAACTCAATCCCAAGGTAAGGAAGAACACTAGCATATCAAAGCTTGCACCCACAGTAGAAGGTGGAACTTCCACACAGGGCAGAAACAGTGCTCATGGTCACTCACAAACCAGTGCACAACACAAGAGAAAAAAAAAACATTTCTCCTTAGATTGTACCACCTTGGAAGGACTGAAAACTTACAAGTTCTTGGAAATATCTTTGAAAACAGCTACAAAAATCTCTAAACATGGGACAATTCACTGATCTTTTGGGAAGCAGAGCACTACTTCAACAAAGACTTAAAAGTCTAAGAATAACCTCAGAAAAAGAATAAACAATGGAAAAAAGAACACTTTAGGCCTTGGAAAGTTACTATGGTGATAAGTAAGATCAAAACAAATGCTCAGAAGAAGACAATAAAGTCAAAGCTCCTTCATCCAAAATCCCTAAGAAAAAATATGAACTGATCTCAGGTCACAAAAGAGCTCAAAAAGAATTTTGAAAATCAAATAAGAGAGATAGAGGAAATATTGGGAAGAGAATTAAAGGGGGAGAGGATAAGATGGAGGGAAATACAGATAGCAATAGCAACTGTGAAAAGATAAAGCAAATTTCTCTGATAAAGGTCTAGTTTCTCAAATGTATAGAGAACTAAGTCAAATTTATAAAAATAAGTACCATTCCCCAACCGATAAATGATAAAAGGATATGATCAGTTTTCAGATGAAGTAATCAAAGTGATCTATAGCCATATAAAAAAGTATATTAACTCACTATTGATTAGAGAAATGCAAATTAAATAATTCTGATACCACCTCATACCTATTAGATTTGCTACTAGAAAAAAATGGAAAATGATAAACATGGGAACAGATGTGAGAAAAATGAGATATTAAGTCACTGTTGGTGGAATTGTGAACTGATTCAACCATTCTGTAGAGTAATTTAGAACTCTGTCCAATGTGCTATAAAACCATGCATACTCTTTGACCTAGAAACACCACTATTTGGTCTGTACTCAAAAGAGATAAAAAATTAAAAAAAGGAAAAATGGGCCTATGCATACATAAATTTTTATAGCAGCTCTTTCCTAGGGGCAAATAATTATAAACTGAGGGGAAACTCATCAGTTGTAGAATGGCTAAACAAGTTGTGGTATGTGACTATAATGGAATATTATTGTTTAATAAGAAATGATAAACAGAATGCTCTCAGAAAAACCTGGAAATACTGACATGTCCTGTTGCAAAGTGAAATGTACTGTGTGCAAAATAACAACAATAAGGTAAGATGGTCATTGGGAACAACAGCTATTCTTTGCAAGTAAATGATCTAAGACAACTCTAAAGACTTAGGATGAAAAATGTTATCAATTCCCAGAGACAGAACTGATGGTGTCTGAATACAGACTGAAGCATATTTTTTTTTTACTTTATTTTTTTTGAGGATTTTTTTTGTCTTTGGTTTCTTTCACATCATGACTGTTACAGATATGTTTTCCATAACCACACTGTATAACTGTATATTGGATTCCTTGCCTTCTCAATGAGGGAGAGGGGGAGGGAACAAGGGAGATAATTTGGAACTGATAGTTTTAAAAACAAATGTTAAAAATTGCTTTTAGATATAACTGGGGAAAATAAAATACTAAATAAAGTTTAAAAATCTAAAAAATAAATAAATTGATCAAGAATCTACAATGAGTCATCTTTCAAGTTCAACATCACAAATTTAACATACTGGCAAGTAACCAGGGCAAGAACATTAGAACAGGAATAAACTGCTATCACAGGTTGAGGGCACAGAACACTGATCTAGGCCAGTAGTGACAGAGATGATCCCTGACTCAGTATTGGACCTAGACTAGAATGTTTGGACAACCAGAACTGATGCCTAGCATAGACCAACAACTTGTGATGTCCCAGAAGGAAAAAGCTAATACTCACAATCTTGAGTATGGACTCATCTAGAACAGATTGTGGACTCAGTCTCCAGGCCAAAACAAACTATTTTAGGTTTCCCAGAATCAATTACAGATTCCATCCTTGACCATGAATAGATATGGGTCAGTTCCTCAATCTGGCTTATTCTGTATGCCAAAACAGTTTCACTAATGTGTGACCACCGAGCATGCTCCAGCTTTTTAGAGGTGCGGGTGAGATTTGGGTGTCAAGTGGACACTAAAGGTGAATGAACAGTCCCAAGAAGGGCTTAGTAGCATTAATTTATAATTGCTATTCCTTGGGGTTTGTGGATCCCTTTACAGGGTTCCTCATCCACATTTGATATCAACTCACCACTCAATTCTCTCCTTTGGCTTCAAGAAACTATAGCATACACAGGTGAAACTGTTTTGTTACTGTAATGTCAATGCAATACCCACAGCAGCCACTACAGATATGCATGCAAATTTCCAAGGTAAATTTGCAAAATATAAACACTTTTCCTCAAAGATGAAACCAAGGCATTTATTCAAGCACCAGAAAGTCATATCCATCATAGTAACAAAGAAATCTATACATATTATCTATGTAATGAGCAAGACCATCCCCAAGCTTTCCCTTGGTCAGGGGTCCTCACAAGCAATCTCCCTTAGACAAAGTTACTCCCTCTCTCCCTCAAGTTAGCTACTCTGCTTTGCTTTGCTCTGCCCATTTTCTCTCTCAGCTCCACCTCACTCCCTCTTCCTGCTGCACCATTCCTTCTCCACCCATTCAGCAAGGTATTCCCACTACTGGCTCCATGTGACTTAGGCTGTGGGCTGGACCCAAGTCCATAGCAAGTCACATGGGCCTATTAAGGGGCAGGAAAGATCTTTAAATTCCTTTACCATTACAGTTGTGGATCTTAAATCAGGTTGAGGGAAATCAGATAGGACATAGTTGCTTATTATTTAGTTATGCTTTATATTTATAAGGGTTTTGTTTTTCTTTTCTCTGTCCACCACCTCCATTGATAGAAAGGAGAAAAATAAATGTTTGATAATTTTATTTTTAAAAAATTAAAGTAAAGATTAAAAAGGACAGAACAGATTAGCCCAAACCAGTCAATTGCAGAAAGTAAGTGTATCAAAGTCCAATCCATAACTCCTCTAACTTCTCTGTTCTCAATCCTTCCTTGTAGAAGACACATAACAAAAAAGAACCACATGATGACACAAAGAAGGAAGGGAAAAAGGGAGATGGGGGTGATTAGGAGAGAGTCAGAAGCAGAGCCTGAAAGCTTTTTCTCGTTTTGTTTATTTATTTATCTATCTATTTATTTATTTTTAGTTTTCAACATTCATTTCCACAAGATTTTGAGTTTCAAATTTTCTTCCCATCTCTCCCCTTCCCTCATCACAAAACACTGTGCGTTCCAATTACCCCTTCTCCCAATCTTCCCTTCCTTCTATCACATCCTTCCTTTCCCTTATCCCCATCTTCTTTTTTTTCTTGCAGGGCAAGAAAGATTTATATACCCTATTGCTTGTATTTCTTATTTCTCAGTTACATGCAACATCAGTTCTCAACATTCATTCCTAAAACTTTGAGATCTAACTACTTGCCCTTCCTCCTCCCAATCCATCCCTACTAAGAAGGCAAGCAATCCAATGTAGGTTCTATATAAAGAGTTTTGCTAAAGACTTCCATAATAATCATGTGAAAGATTAACTATATTTCCTTCTGTTGTATTCTGCTCCTCCATTTATTCTATTCTACCTTTTGATCTTGTTTCTCCCCAAAAGTGTTTACTTCTAATTAACTACCTCATCTCATTTGTCCTCTCTTCTATCATCCCCCAAATTCCCACTTATCCCCTTCTCTCCTATTTTTCTGTAATGCAACAAAAGTTTTCATACCAAATTGAGTGTGCATGTTATTCTCTTCTTAAGCCAAATGTGATGAAAAGAATCTTCACTTTTTTCCGTTCACCTCACTCTTTTACTTGCCATTGAAAAAAGTTTTCTTGCCATTTTTTATGAGAGATAATTTGTCCAATTCCATTTCTCCCTTTCTCCTCCCAATATATTCCTCTTGCATTCCTTAATTTTATTTTTTTAGATATCAACCCTTCCTATTAAACTCACTCTGTGCCTTCTCTCTGTATATATGTATATGTATACATATGTATATACACATATACCCACACATGTTTATCTAGGCATATATATATATATATATATATATATATATATATATATATATACATCTATATGCACATATGTGTGTGTTTGTGTATAATTGATGCAGCTACTCAAATACTGAGAAAAGTTTCAAGAGTTATAAATACTATCTTTCCATTTAGGAAAGCAAAAAGTATTCAAGTGTAGAAAGTCCCTTATGATTTTTCTTTCCTGTTTGTCTTTTCATGCTTCTCTTGATTCTTGGGTTTGAAAGTCAAATTTTCTATTCAGCTCTGACCTTTTCATCAAGAATGCTTGAAAGTCCTCTATTCCAGTGAATTACCATTTTTGCCCTTGAAGTATTATACTCAGTTTTGCTGAGTATGTAATTTGTGGTTTTAATCCTAGTTCCTTTAACTTCTGGAATACCTTATTGCAAGCCCTTCCATCCCATAATGTAGAAGCTGCCACATATTGTGTTATCCTGATTGTATTTCCACAATACTTGAATAGTTTCTTTCTGAGTACTTCCAATATTTGCTCCTTGAACTGGCAACTCTGGAATTTGGCTTCAATAATCTTAGGAATTTTTCTTTTAGGATCTCTTTCAGGAGGTGATCGGTTAATTCTTTCTGTTTTACCTTCTGATTCCAGAATATCAGGGCAGTGTTCCTTGATAATTTTATGAATGATGATGTCTAGGTTCTTTTTTGATCATGGCTTTCAAGTAGTCCCATAATTTTGAAATTGTCTCTCCTAGATCTCTTTTCCAGATCAGCTGTTTTTCCTATGAAATGTTTCATATTATCTTCTATTTTTTCAAACTTTTGATTTTGTTTTCTAACTGCTTGGTTTATCTCATAGTCATTAGCTTCCCTGAACTTGATTCTCTTTTTTAAAGAACTATTTTGTTCAGTGAGTTTTTGAGCCTCTTTTTCCATTTGGCTAATTCTGCTCTTTAAAGTATTCTTCTCCTCATTGGCTTTTGGGGCCTCTTTCACCATTTGAGTTAGTCTGTTTTTAAAGGTGTTAATTTCTTCAACATTTTTGGGTATCCTTTAACAAGTGGTTGATTTGCTTTTTATGATTTTCTTTCATCATTCTCATTTCTCTTCCCAATTTTTCCTCTACCTATTTTCTTGGTTTTGAAAATTCTTTTTGAGTTCTTCCATGGCCTGAAACTATTATATATTTATTGTGGAGGTTTTGGATGAATAAATCTTGATTTTTAGGTCTTCTTCTGATGATATACATTGTACTTCCTCATCTGAGTGGATGGAAGGCAATACCTGCTCATCAAGAAAGTAATCTTCTATTGTCTCATTTTTTCCCCATTTTGGTGGCCTTTTCCCGCCTGTTACTTGACTTTTCAGTTATTTGTCAAGAGGAGGGTACACTCTAGGAACCTGTCAGTTCTCAGTTCCTCCAAGGTGGCACAAACAATGGAGAGAAGTTTGCTCCTTACCTGACCTGAAGTCTGGTCTTGGAGCAATTACAAGCACTCTTTTCTGCCCAGGATCTGAGTAGAATTCCCTCTCTACAAAAGCCTCCACAAGCTCTACCAGTCAATCAGTTCTCCTCCTCACCCCAGGGGAACCACTCAGGACTGAGATCCAGATCAGTACCTAGATTCCCCCAGGGTCTTTAGGTCAGGGTTCCAACAATGGAAGCTGCCACAGCAGTGCCTGCCACTGCCTGGGGCCATGGCTAGACCTCTGACTTTCCTTCTCACTATGGTGAAAGATCTTCCTTACTGATCTTTGGAGCTATCTTTGGCATTTGTGAGTTGAAGAAACTGGGATCAGAAGTTGCTACTGGTGGCACCTTGAAGCCTGCTCCAGTCCTGTCCTTGCTGCAGCATGGGCCAAAGCTGTGCTCTATATGCTGCACTCTGTGGCCTGCACTCCACTCCATGCCAGGTGCAATGGACCTTTCCTGTTGGTCTTCTGCCTTGGATGGAAATCTCTTCACTTTGTTGTTTTGTGGCTTCTGATGTGCTAGAACTTGTTTAGAGTTATTTTTTATAGGTAGTTTATGGGCTATGGAGGAAGAGCTTCAAGAAATGCATCCTTCTACTCTGCCACCTTGACTCTGTGAAAGCTTTTCCTTCCTTGCATTTTTCTTACTGCTACTAAGCTCGGTTATGTCACTTATCAAATAATTCATCAAAATTACTTTCATCAGATCTTAACTGTAATAAATATTTTGTCCAATTCCCTGAATTTGAAAGCAAGTTGTTGTTTTGCACTACATGATAAATGGTAGCTCTTGTGGTCAATTACATCACTTTGGGGAAACTACCCCTTTTTAATAGGGAGTACTGTTTCAAAATGAAAAAATTCCTTGTAACTGTACCAACATCCATTTCTTTAATTGAGATGCTTAGCCTATTGCTGGCCTATTTTCTGAGAAATTTTGTTCTAAGAGGAGATGAGCTGGATCTCAATTGCATTGTTACCAACCCTTTCCAAAAAGGTAGAAGATAGTGAAGTGTCCAATGATGGTTATACAGAAGGGTTCTAATTGGAATAATGCCTTAGGAATCTACTGTAGCAAATGAAACATTAGAAAATGGGAAAAAATGGTTGCAATGCAGTAATTTCCCATCAAATGCAGTCGTTCCTTATCACATACAGTTTTTCATCACCACCAGGTTTTATCTTTTCTTTTGAAAAGATAAGTAAATTTAGAAGCAAAATTGGATATAAATATGATATAACACTTATTCCCAAAGTCATTCCTAATGACAACAATAAAAATTGGTGGCCTAAAGTTTTTATTGTTACACTGGACTTGTATTAAAAGTCATTGGATTTTAATCTTGTCTTTGTAACTCATCAGTTCTCTGACCCTGGGTAAGTCCCTTATCTTCACTCAGTCTCTGTTTCCATATATATAAAATAGTAATAATATTGCCACCTAATACACAAGGCTGCTGTGAGGATCAAATAAGAATATGAATATAAAGAATTTTGCAAAACTTTAAATCAATGTCATGTAGTGTTGGGATGTAAGCTCGGTTTTCACGTGAACAGTCTCAGTCACGTAAAGGTGAGGGCTTCTAAGCTGCAGAGCTCCCACGAGGCCCCCCAGGGAACGGCTGGGAATTGAGGAGTGAAACACGAGCTATCTTGTTTTTCCACCTCTTCTCAGTGGAAACTTGCTGGGGAGAGCATTCCACCCTTGTGATTGGTCCTTGTTCTGAGCACTCCTGTTGTTAATTGGCTAAGGGGCTGAGAGCATGCACTGCATCCATGGGCAAACTATGCAGCTGAGAGAGCTTAAATGGGGACAGGAAAGCCTGGGGGTTGGGTTCCTCTCTCCTATGGAAGGAGAAGGGGGCTCCACAGGGAGAACTTTTCCTGCATGCTGACAAGTAGCTGGTATCTGAAATAAAGCCTACACTTCTGTCTGACTCTGGAGGTCTCTTCTCTCATTACATTTATCTCGTTGGCCACCAAAGAGCTGTAACAGGTAAGATGACCTAGCAGCCCACGGCAATTCGGCCAGACAATGTAGCTAGCATTTCTTAGGTGCTTCCTTTCAAACAAGCAATATGGTAAGCACTGAGAATACAAATATAACTAGAAAGGACAGTCATTGGCTTAAATGAGATTGCCTTAAATGAAATCGTCTTCTAGTGGGGGAAGAAAACATGTAGAATAAAGGAGCAAAGAGGAAATCTGAACCAAAACTTGGAGAGAAATAAGACATGAGGAGTTCTAAAGTATTATATGGATAGCAGCTATCACTATGAAGCAGTTTTGTAACCTTTGTTGAAAGATCTTTAAAAGCTTATGAAAGTAAAAAAACGAGAGGAGTTTTTGTGTGTGTGTGTTTTTTAATGATGGGGTAAGTGTCTTTGATAATACTTTCTTTTAGGACTGACAAACAATGCATGTTATTTCTCAAAGAAGAAAGAAAATAGGAGAATAATCATGGGGCCCTTGAATAGTCTCATTAACATAATGAGTTACTTATAAAGTAACCGAAATCAAATGAATGTACTATACTGCATAATGATAAACTCTTCCCTTCTAGAAAAAAGATTAGTTTTTTTTTAATTTTTAAATGTTCCATAATCACTTCCTTAAAATTAAGATCTTATCCCAGCTACATGTTCCCTCCGATACCCCCCTCCCTCCCCAAGACAGCATAAAATTCTATAAAGGTTCTACATATATGTTCCTATTGAGCAAATTTTCACTATAGTCATTCTATGTAGTTGCACTAAAATAAATGGAAGAAATCATATAACAAATCAAAACATAATACACTAAAACCCACACACACAAAAACATGATCTGCTATATTCTGCAAATGAATTCCATATTTCTTTCTCCGAGTGTGGAAGGTATTTTGCCTTAGAAAATGGTCATTGGGATTTTTTTTTTCAGTAAGTTCTTGTGTTATTATAAAGTTCCAAGTCTACCAGAAAAAACACTCGCACACTGTGGTCGTTGCTGTGCACAAAGTTTTCCTGGTTCTGCTCCTTTCACTCAGCATCACATCATATAAGTCCTTCCAGGCCTCCCTGAAGTCTTCTTGTTCATCATTTCTTATGAAACAAAAGTACTCCATTACATTCATATACCATAATTTATTAAGCCGTTCCCCAATTGATGGGCATCTCCTTGATTTCCAGTTCTTGGCTACCACAAAGAGTGCTGCTATAAATATTTTTGTACATGTGGGTCCCTTTCCCATTTTTATGTTTTCTTAGGGATAGAGTCCTAGTAGCAATATTGCTGGGTCAAAGGGTATGTACATTTTTGTAGCTCTTTGGGCATAGTTCCAAACCGTTCTGCAGAATGGTTGGATGATTTCACAGCTCCACCAACAATGAATTAGTGTTCCAACTCTCCCACATCCTCTCCAGCATTTATCATTTTCTTGTTCTGTCATGTTTGCCAATCTTATAGGTGAGATGTAGTACCTCAGAATTATTTTGATTTGCATCTCTCTAATCAGTAGAGATTTAGAGCAATTTCTTCCCCTGAAAATTGCCTGTTCATATCCTTTGACCACTTATCAATTGGGGAATGACTTGTATGGTTATATATTTGAGTCAGATCTCTATATGTTCTAGTAATGATGCCTTTATCCCCAAGTTTAGCTGTAAAAATTTTTTTTCCCAATTTACTACATCCCTTCGAATTTTGGATGCATTGAGTTTGGTTGTGCAAAAACTTTTCAGTTTCAAGTAATCAAAATTATCCATTTTGCATTTCACAATGCTTTCTATCATTTCTTTTTTTTTTTTTTGAATTTTTATCATGTCTGGATTTTATTTTTTGCTTTTTTTTAAATAAATTTATTTATTTAACTTTTTACATTCATTTTCACAAGCTTTTGGGTTCCAAAATTTTCACCCCATTTGTCCCCTCCCCCCACCCCAATACACCGAGCATTCTAATTTCCCCTGTAACCCATCTGCCCTCTCTTCTTTCATCTCTCCCTTCCCTTACCCCATCTTCTCTTTTGTCCTGTAGGG
>JAQQSK010013843.1:0-11342 GCA_028658325.1 Potorous gilbertii
ATCATCATTGTTGTTGCTATCTCACTCTAACCTTTCTCTTTTTTCTTTTAGAATGGGCCTCCCAATCACATCCAAGCTGGAAGTATAGCAGCCATACAAACCCAATCTCACTGTTGAAGCACAGAAGCTGTGAACTGCTCTACATACAGTCTGGGTCAGTTCACCCCTTCTTAGGTAGCTTTGTGGTCCCCTATTTCTGAGATCCTTTACATTGGTGCTAGACTTAGGGTGAACACAAATTAGCTACAGCCTTAATACAGTTCAGAACTTCTGAGTTTAAGTGATACACTTAAGTGACACCAGATTACAGGACACTACAACTGGCCCATCATAAATAAATAAATAAACAAACAAACAAACAAATAAACACATAAGGTAGATAAACAGACAGACAGAGAGACAGAGAGATAGCTAGATGGATGGATAGATAGATAGGTAGACAGATAGATAAAACACAAACACATCTTTTTTAGGGGGAGTTCAGATACAAATGACCCTGCTTCAAGTTGTGATTGAACTACTATTCTTTTGTATTTAAGAATCTTCAGAGTATTGCAGAAGTGTATATAAAAAAGGAGCATTTGAATATAAACTTGTATTCTGGTAGTTCACTGGAAGAAAGTTGAGGATAACTAGTAGCAGGCATGACAGTATGTTCTCGTGTGTTCTTTGCTTTTTTCTGCTAGAGCTTTATATTTTGAAATCTTTGTGTTGCATCTAATTTGGGGATTATAAGTTTTTGGTGTTTTGGGTAAATCTATCAACAATGTTATTCTTGAATTTTTATGCATCAGTGTTATGTTTGGGTATTTGAGGTAACAGCTCTGCTTATGAAAATGGTCTAGTCCAGTAAAGTTTGCTAAATTATCATGGATATTTACTGAATTTTATTTGTAGTATGGGGATATGACATCTGTTCATTGCTTTTCAAGAGGAGAGTTTCTGATGTGTTATTCTAGCCAAAAGTTTGGGTCTTGTGCCAAATTTGTGTAGCCCTGCAGAGATATGTTGCATGGTTTCTACTGTTTCCTTAAATAATCTACATTGATGTGTAAGTCTGAGTTCCTTTAAAATAGCCTTACTGTAATTTCTGGTGGCTATGATCTGGTCCTGAATTATCAACAAAACTCCTCTATTCCTATTAACAAATCCTCTTAACCCAAGTTTTTTGTTTTCTGTTTTTGTTTTTTTGTATACTTCCTTGCAACATACAGTTAATTGAATTCATGTGGACATCATCCTTGGAAGGCCTTTTAATTCCAGACTTGGATTTTAGTTATTTCATAAGCCTCCTAAAGAGACAAACCTCTTTCGATTTCATTAAAAAAAATTATAAGTACCTATCTTTTATCTTATTTTACTTACATTTAGTCATATCTACTAGAAAGAATTTCTTTAGGATTTTTTTATCTGTTTACCATGGGCTTTGAGAATATCTATCAATACTCTTCCTCTTTTTGATAAAGTATTCATCTTTCTTCAGTTCTCTTAAATTGATTCACACTGTTTTTCATTAATATTGTATGGACTTTTATTAAAATATAATGCGAATAAGCTAAGGATCATCTTAGAAATCTGAAATGTATGCGAAGACTGGTATTATGTAGATGTTAATTGCTTTTAACAAATTCTTCCTGTTGACTTTGGATAGCAATAACTCTCACAACTTGAGTCACAACTTTTTCTTTGAGATTTTTATGTTCAATGAATCTTGCCTAGAAAAGATAAATTATTTATAAGTATCACCTTTTTGTCCAGATTCAAGTTTGAAATCTGTTACTTTAATCTTTCTGTGACATTATTTAAAAATTTTACATGTGTAGAATCCAAATGGTATTTTGATTTCATTGGAAAAAGGATTCAATAAGATGAAAGAGCTACTTAATGAGTTTTGTCAGTGAAGCTTTATAGACTGATGTCGGCCATGTATATCAACTTATTATAAAGATATTTTGATAGGATACTTTCTTTATATTGTAAGTCATTCTCATTTGTTTAGGGACACGATAATGTGTTTCAGGATAGCAAAACCAAGAGAAGTTTAAAATATCTCTGAGAAAAATTCTACATTTTATGCCAATTATTCTTAGCATTCTCTTTTTGTAATCTATCAACAAATAAGCATTAAACACCTACTATGTGCCAGGCACTCTGCTAGGTTGCAGGGATACAAAGCAGAAGCAAAAACAGTCCTTGTTGTCACAGAGCTCACAAACTAATGGAGTGGTGGGAGGAGACAAATGATTACATATAAATAAGTTACATACAGAATAAAATAGGGTATAATTAACAAGGGGAAGATAGAGGAATTAAGATCAGTTGGGAAAGAAATCCTGTAAAATGTTTTGTTCTGAGACTGAAAAGTAGCCAGGGAAGCCAGTAAGTAAAGATGAAGAGGGAGAGCTTTCCAAGCATGAGAGGTAGACCAAGAAAGTGTCTGGAGCTGAGAAATGAAGTCTCTTGATTGTGGAACAAAAAGGAGATCAGTGTCACTGGATTGAAGAGTATGTGTCATGTCATAAGCATGTTTTAAATTTAAAATAAATTTCCATGTCGTCACAAAGCTTGGGATTTTATAGATTTGCAGTATGTAAATGAACCATTAGTGTGGAAATGATGCAATGTTTATGTGATATCAAAACACAGTAAAATAAGCGTGTGCATGTGGGTGTCTGTGTATGTATATAATCTCATGATCATTGATCATGGCACCTAAAATTCCATTATACACACACATACACACATATACACCTATACATATATATATACATATACATACATACATATACGTATGTGTGTGTGTGTGTATATATAAATATGTATATATATATATAGTTGGTTGGTTGGTTGTTGTCCTTCATTCTTGAAGAGGACCAAAATGACATCACTACAATAAAGTCAAGTTTCAATATGCCCCACTATGACTAATCAGACCAATATGAGCTTGGAATGCTTTACCACAGATGGGGCATAGATAGTCCATGTGAATATTCTAAAATTTATAATATTCATATTTAGTATCCATATCTCAATTTAGAGTATATATGTGTGTGCATGTATATACATATATATGTATGTTATGTGTATATGTATATATGTATGTATACTATATGTATATGTGTGTAGATAGAGAGATAGATATGTACTAGGTGGCATGACCAATGATAATGAAATTTAAAATAATTGTCACTAAATACTACTAAGTTGCCCTTTTCTCCCCCTTGAACCTTACTGAATATCTCTTTTTAACTCCTCAAGCAATAAATTATTTTCAAATGCTTTTTACACTTGTATGTGGAATGCACATTGTTAATGTGTTGTATTAAGTATACAAATTCATCATTGTTTTGTATTTGGAAAGAGCCACTTTTATTCTTATCTTTTAGTAATAAATATGTGATGCTTGCAGTTAAGGAAGATAAGATCAGGTGTGCATCAGTAAGGAAGTCAGCTAAGTACTTTGCCAGTAAATCATGTGCCACTGTGAAGTGTCTGAGCAAATAACTTGGGATCTTATCTGGCTGTGATGGTTTCCAGTTTTATAGACAAGCCCTTTCCAGTCCCTCTCCTTTATATAACCTCATTATCATTTGTATTAAGGACACAAAAGAATTCTGCTTCTCATTTGATCTTGATTGCCTTTTTTATTGTATAAGACTTCTTTGACAATTCAGATGGCCAAAAATGGCCACTTTCTCCCTCTTCTAAGGGATTTTCTCTTTTATTTTTCTTATTGTTTTCATTGTTTTTCTTTTGTTTTGTTGCTTCTCATGGCTTCATTACAAAGTTTTTGATTAATTATTAGTAGTTCTTCATTCTTTTTTCATTTTGTATTTTTTTTTATTTCTTATATCTCCCTTCTCCCCCTCCCCCAGCTTTCACTTTCAATTACTGATGGCTTGTGCAGTCCTTTCATTCATATCCAATAGTTTGTGACTCCATCTGGGTTTTCTTAGCAAAGATATCAGAGTGGCTTGCCATTTTCTTCTCCAGTTAAATTTGACATATGAGGAATTGAGGAAATAAGGGTTAAGTGACTTACCAGGGTCACAAATCTAGTAAGTATATGAAGTATCATTTGAACTCAAGACGGTGGTTGTGCTCTATCCTCTGCACTGCCTACCTACCTGAATTGCTGAGTAAAGGAAAATAAATTTTCTGATATTCTTAGATGTTCTAGGTTCTGTTCTACACATTTATTTTGCATTGACTTGTGTGGTGACAGTAGCATTAATGATTCTTAGAGAGCATACAGTGGTGTAATTTTCAAAGGCCTTACCACAGTTTGTCAATTACCTCTTAACTTGTTTCTAGCATAGTGGTATTTGACACCTGTTCTCAGGAATATTACCCGAAAGCTGTATCTTTTGTCCTAGGGTCATTACCATAGAAGTGAACGCATCCTTGTGTGCATGTCCTAAAATGTCCATGACCGAAATTTCTAGCTTTTAGAAAATTGTTCTGTTTTGATTTAAATTAGACTTCTGCTTTGATTTACATCATCAAACTAAAAAAAAGGGTTTTTTTTTCAAATTTTATTCTAAGTATTTCCATCTCCTCTTCAAAATCATTTCAGACACTAGTATTTTTTCCACTAATTAGAATTTATCGATTTTGCATTAAGGTAAGTTGTGCTGTTATGTCAGATTCTTTAACTATTCCTTCTTCAGATTTTAGGAAACTAGGTGGGAAAATGGATAGAGTGGAAATCAGAAAAATTTGAATTTGAATCCTTTCTCAGACATATATTAGTTGTTTGACCCTGGACAAGTCACTTAATTTCTCTCAACTTCAGCTTTCTCAAATATAAAATGGGGATATTAACAGCACCAATCTCCCAGGTAGTATGATTGTAAATCGATCCAATAGGAGAGGGATTGGTATTGCTTATTTGTTCCCAATTATCATGCTATTTTGTGGTACCAAGAATATGAATAACCTTAGCACTTCCATCCTTAGTGTCAAGCTGAGAGAGCCAACTTATAAACTTATGGTGCATAATCAGTTTCTTTAACCATAACGAGTATCATGCAGACTGGTGTGCCAACTCAATCAGTTATAATGCCACAGTTCAAAAGGTGAGAATTTTAAATTTCTTCTAGACCTTTTAAATAAGGTAATAATCTTAGACTACATCAGATATGGATAGAATACAACTCTATATAACCCTGAATGGCCTTACTCTAGCTTGCTTTTCCTTGATTGCATGGACCACGGAGTTAATGGGTTGGATTTTGAGGGGATTATACATAGTATTACTATTGTCTCATTCTCAGATTTCCCATGGGATCACAAAGAAATGGTCTAGGGATAAGTCATGGTCCTACTTCTTCCTAAATTTCTTTCCTTTACTGTGATATCACCATCATCCCGGTGAAGTTCCTCATCACATCTTCCCTGGACAATTACAAAATCAATTATATTTACCTCCTTGCTCAATGTTTCTCACTTTACTTTATCTTTCGCTCAATTACCAAAATGATCTTCCTAAAATGTAAGTCTGTTTATGTCACCTTCAAGCTCAAGGAGATCTTGGGGCTCTTTATTACTTCCAGAATCAAATATACAATACTCTGTTTGGAATTTAAAGCCCTTCACAGCTGACTACTTCCAGATTTTCCAATCAACTTATATTTTACTCCCTCGCATCACTCTTTCACAGAGCTCACTTAATTCCTTACTGTTGCTCCTCCTATACAACACTTGGTCTTTTAATGGAGGTAACTGCCCCCCATACCTGGAAGGATCTTCTTCTTCACCTCTATTTTCCCTGGCTTCTTTCAAGATTCAGCTCAAATTCCATCTACTAAAGAAAACTTTTCCTTCTTTCCTCTCTCCCTCCCAATGAAATTTCCTTCCCTTTATAGTATATAGATCTCGTATGCAGAGTTATTTGTGTATTGTCTCCTCCATTACACTGTAAGCTCATTGAAGACAGAAAATATGTGTGTATGTATATACTTGCCTTTCTTTGTCTACTCAGAAACTAGGACAATGGCAATATAATAAATGCTTAGAACAATGCATTACCTATAGTAAGCACTGATGTTGATTGACTGACTGACAGTGAGAAGAATTTTGTCTAATACAGTTTCTTGATTGAGTTCTCCTGTTGATAACTCTACTTGTAGTATGAAAATTTCTTCTCCAGTATTCAGAACAGAAAGACTCAAAAACAACAATAAATAATATTAAATACAATAGGCAGATACTTATTTAAAAAAAACCAAAGGGGTGGGAGTAAATAAAAACTATAATTTTCTAAAAAGAATACTTACTAGTTCATGAACACAATAGGCAATCAATATTAAAATGGGGAAGATCAAGGAATATAGATTTAACAAAGAAATAAACCCAATGGTCCAATGGAATGAACATCCAGTTCAATGTTTTCATTTTATAGAGAAGGAAACTTAGACCCAGAGAGGTGAAGTTACTCACTCAAGATCATAGAGGTCATGAACAGCAGAGCTAAGACTTGAATCCAGGTCCTTTTATTACCAAGTCAGCACTTTTTCCAATCTATGACACTTCATGGGTCATCCAGTCTGATCTCATTTCAAAGCTGAAGATATCAAGACACAAAAATGCAAAGTAACTTGCTCAAGGTCATACAATAAAATTGGAACTTGAGTGATCATCTACTAGCATGAGGAACACTACTGGCCAAAAGATCAGGATTCAGATCCTATTACTGATTCTTACTACCTGTGATCTTGGGCAAGTCATTTCATATCTGTTGACTCTTCTGTAACATAACAGTGGGAGAGGGGGAGAGAGATATGTATCGGGTCCCCATGTCCAACTTATAATTTAATTTTGTCTTGATAATCCTTGACAATCACAAGCACTGTTACACAAACTCAAGAAATATATTGTGATTTTCTGCCTATCACAACGCTGTGGATATATTTAACTCTGAGACGTGCCAGTTTGGATTAAGGAGTAAACAAATCTCACATCCCTGAAAGTCTTACCTCAGATTAAATTAGTTTCCTAGAGCTCGAGACAAATGACAAGTGAGAAGGCAACCAAGTTTCACAGAAAAACAGACAATTGGAATAGGGTATTATAGGTGGCTGTTTTATGTTTTCATTTTTTTAAGAACAAGTTTCTTGGACATTATTTATAAAACACTTTGCCTGATAGAGCCCAGCCCTGGGCTTACCTTGAAGCCCGCTCAAGCAGAGCCATTGTAAGAGTATGTTCCCAAAGTCCACACAAGCTGCCTAAGCAACAATGGGCATTGACCAGAAATACACAAAGAGTACAAGAATTTGAAGTTAAGAAGTAGAGAGAAAATCATTTCTGAACAAATGGAGGGGGGTAGGAAAGAGCAGAATGAAACTTAGACACTACTTCCAAGGTCACCAGTTGATCTATAAGGCTGCACTGAAAGGTGCTTTACCCCCTTTTCTAAGGGGGTAATAAATACTTTACTGCAGATGTATTTATAGAAATATAAACACACATGAGTTCAATCATATATTTTGAATTGCATGTAAGTCCATTCTAGTGAACAACCTGACTCAATATGTCCCTAACTAAACTCATCACCTTCATACTAAAAGTTGATTCTCTTCCCATAATCCCTCTTTCTTTAGAGACCCAACTTGAGTCTTATAATGCCAAGAATCCTGACAAGGAGACTTTTGCTTCTGTTTCACCATTTTCATTCAATTATTAGTCAAGACCTAGAAAGAACACTAGATTTGGGGCCAAAGAATCTGGGTTTGATGCCAAGTTCTGATATTTATTGCCTCTGAGACTCTGGGAAAAGTACTTAATTAACCTCTTTAGGCTTCAGTTTTCCTCTGTAAGATGAAATGGTTCTCTTATATGCTTTCTGCCTCTAAATCCATGAGCTTATTACCTATGATACCATAATTCTATCTCTTCAATAATTCTCACCTCTACTCCCCCATTTTCCTCTCCCAAATCCACTTTAAATCTGACCCTCAACCCCCAAATGAACTATAGTAATAGCTTTCTAAGTGGCAGTTCAGATTGATGCCAATCGTTTCATAAAATTACATACTCAAGATTTAATAGGAATCTGAGAAACCATTTAGGGGCTCTTAACCTATGGGTCCCCAAATACTCCATAGATAGATTTTAGGGGATCCATATACTTGGATGGGAAAATATCACATTTTTATTTCAATATAATTTATTTCCTTTGTAATCCTGTGTATTTTTTTTAAATTCATTTCAAAACATTATTCTGAAAAAGGGTCTCTACATATTACCAAAGTGACAAAGAACTATCTGATTTAAGAAAAGATTAAGAGCCTTTGATCTAGAGGAAATCTAGACTATGAAAAGATGCTGACTCTGAATGTATTAAACAAACAAACATGAAAAACAAAAGATATGAGGATGAAGAAAGCCCATGTAGTTCTGATTTCTGAAGTAACTAATATAAGATTATGTAACATTAGTGAAAAAGATAATGAAGGCAGACTTCCAAGAGTCTGAGGGAATGAGACTTTCTAAATGAGGAATAAATTAGAGTAATGTCTATGTGACTCAGGGAAGAAAGCCAAGGTAAGTTAATATAATGGACTATAATAAAGGTAGAAATTGAAAGTAGACTGTGTTGTGGGATCACTATACTGATCACTACAGCTACTTGTCAGAGTCACTAAATGTTTTTGGTGTAATCCATGTGTCTAGATTGCCCTGAAATTCCAAGACTTTGAAGCATATGGAAGAAGGAAAGTTGAGCTAGATTATCGTTGTAGAACAAGCAGTGCTGTAATTGGTACGGTCCCTTCATTTTAAGAGATTACAATTTAAGTGATAGAAGTGTTTCACTAGAGAAGAGACATATTTTTATATTTAGTTATTTCCTCAAGAGGGTATAAGAGGATTTGGGCAAATTGGTGTAATCTTTCTTTACTAGGAGAAGTAGAGTAATACTAATATTGATATTTATTTCTCTTGTTATTGAGAAAGTAGTTTTCATTTTAAATTTATAAAACAAACTCTTTGGCAAAGTTTGGCCAAAGAATAATAGAATAGACTACTTTAAAAGCTAATGTGTTCCATTTCACTACAGAGCTTCTGGAGAAATTTTAATGACAACTTTTGAAATTATTGTTAAAAGAATTACTATTCAGGTACTCGTTGGATATGATGGCTTAAGGTCCTTCCCATACAACTCTAAAATTCTGAAAAATGTTGGTATCCATTGTCTGTAGAAACCATAGTTTCACTATTAGTGAATCTGATAGGATTTGGATAAAGGGAAACTTTGTAGAGCCCAGGTGGGAAATGATATAACTTCTGTCTTCGATGTGGATGTTTTAGTAGTGGAAAGGGTAGAAAACCAATAAGCTGTTGGAAATCAATCCAATTCATTTTCTACTCATATAATAAGGGGCTTAATAAATACTTATCAGATTAAATTATTAAGAAAATTGAAATGGTACTTTTTATTCACATGTCATGCTTTTTATTTCCTATCTGGAAGATACAGTTAGAAATTAGAAATGTCCAAGCTTAAACTGTTTTTAATCTGATGGTTATAATTGAAAGTCTAATACCAGAGGTCAATTATATGCAAGAATGCACCAGAGACATACTATTCAAAAAGGTATAGCCAAAAGATATCATTCAATTATATTTTTTTCAATTTCCAGTAAAGGAAGAAGGAAAACACTACAAAGTCTGTACTTACCAGCCCTCCTGGAAGTTTTCTTATTGGCCATTCCTAGAAATACTACCTAGTATAAAATTTCTCTTGGTTTCCCATAGTTTAATAAAATAGATTTTAACTTTAAAAGGAAAAGAAAAGCATACTTGGCTAAATTTCAATGGGGTAGGGATAAAGACTCTAGCTTCTTCTCCAATGGGCACTATATTATTGATACAAACATTTATGCAGGTTGTTATTCATGAGGTGATAAGGTGGTTAGAAGGCGATGAGCTTCAGATCACACTATGGGCTACTAAACTGGACATTTTTGCTTTTTGTAAGTGAATTGTTCTGTAAATCTCTATATAAAATGATTTTTACTATAATGTGAACTTACCCAAGGACACAGAGCAAGGAGGGGAGGAGGAGTGAGGGAGGTTGCAAGAGTTCCAAGAACCCTTGGATGGAGGGGGCTGGCACACAGTTCATGAGGAGAGGCAGAAAGACAAAGAGATGAGAGAAAAAAGAAGAATGGGGGAGTTGGGTACAGCCAGCCACAAGGCATGGACAGAATCAAAGGAAAGACCATAAGATGAGGACAGGGCAGACACATGGGGTAGAGAGCAGATAGAGATAAAGGTAGTCGAGGACAGGCAATAAGTGAAAAGGGGACAGATGCCAGCAAGGATGGACAGAGGGAAGACACATATGTAGAGGATAGATACACAGCAGGTAAACTGAGCAGGCAAAGATCTCAGGCTAAGCCCCCAATCTAATCCCAGTGATGTCAGGTGGTGGTTTCTCCTTGTGTCTATCCTACTTTCACTTGGAGAGTTCATTTATTTTGGTGGTGGTAGGAGATCAGGAAGGGCAAAGAGGCAGGAGTAGAAAGAAAGAGAGAGAGGGGAAGAGGAAAATGGAGAAAGAAAGAGACAGAGAAAGAGAGAGAATAAGCAATACTGTACAATAAAGTTAACAAGGTATTTTTTGGGGTGGGGAGAGAAATGTGAATTTCTTTCAAAAGTCTTTAAATTTGAGCATTTGTGTAGTGAGTGAAAATTTTTGTAATACAAGAATTGTCTATATATTATAAAGGGTGCTAAGAACCATAGAAGAGATAAAGTTTTCATTTTTTGTTTGTTTTGTTTTGTTTTTAGAAAGGACAAAGATTATTATATTTGTTTGTTAACAAAGGTATGAATGGGATAATTGATGTCACTGAATCATTGATTTTTCCTGTTCTGAAATAATACTTTCTACATAAAAATCTCACTAATAAACCATTATATTTCTATTTTTTGCAGCCCTATAAGACAAGAAATGGGTATTTTCATCACTAATGTAAGGATGAAATATTGATCTAGAGTAACTTGGTCAGGACTAAGAAACCACAGTCCCTTCAAATAATTTATATTTACATAGCCTCTATTTTTTCTGTACATTAAAAAGCATTCTACTGGCCTGATGAAAGTAACACTCATCCTATTAAAGAGTGCTAAGCACACTTACATCTGTTGGAGCAGATAGCTCCCAGGTGGGCCTGACTGTGGCTATGCAGAGTCATGAACCAACTGACTAAATGTGGAAGCAAGATGCTCACTGTAATGGTGACCACTAATGCCAATTCAACTGAGACCCAAAGTGGTAAATCCAAACCTTTGAAATCATCCTGGCTAGTGGTTTATGTGAACCAATAAAAAAT
>JAQQSK010013844.1:0-11341 GCA_028658325.1 Potorous gilbertii
AGGCCATTGCTTTGTTGTGTATGGCCATGTCTTGTGTGTGGACTACAGCTCCTAATCAGTCTTCTTGGATTCAGTTCCTTCCCAGCTCCACTTTCCCAACTCTCAAAGCCTCAAACTACTGACAGATTAATCCTTTTAGAACACTGCTTTTTTCATGTCAGTTCCCTATCAGAAACCTTTCAAGTTCTTCCTTGCCTATAGGCTTTAAGTCCGAACTAATAAACCTAATCTTCAGAGCAGCAGGAAATATACACAGTTGAAAATTACTGACCTATCCAAACTGTTGTAAAACACAGACACAAAAATGATGACTGTAGTAGATAGATTACAATACCATAACCTTATGATTACTGCCATTCCATAACATGTAGGGAAAAAAAGAATGGATCTCTATACTCTGTTTCGGGAAATCATCAAAGCAAATTTCCCAGAACTGGCAAAACAATGGATAAAAGACAAATATGATGAATCTACAGGACAACCATAAGGAAGAACCCAAGATCTTAACATGACTAAACTCATCATGGTTCAATTCTAAGCTACAAAGATGAGAGAAATTCACTCCAAGCAGCTATAAAAAGTGAAAAAAAATCCTTTATGAAGGAAATGCAGTTTGAATCATGTGATAGTCCTTTTTCATGGAGAGAAAGGAATAATTACAGAAATTAGAATATTCTGTTTACAAGATTAAGATGTGTGGGCCATGAACACAAATTACCCAGAAAAATTCAATGAGCCTATGAAGACAGGAGAAGACTGAAATTTTACTAAGAGACATATCCACTTCAGGGAGGTTTAATAGCCAAAAAGATACTGTTGTATCTTGGTTGTTTAAAATCCTTGCTAACATAATGTGAGAATCCTTGAGGTATGGCTTTGCATTAATTACTGTTTCAGAAAAGAGGTTTTGGAGAAGCTGAAAAAAAGTGGAGCAACTGGGAGGGAGGGAAGTAATTCCAAAGTAAAGTAACCTTCATAGTCACTATTATAAGACAGATTCCTTGGTTAGGGTGACTTGGTGAAGTTTGGATTAATCTGGAAATATCAAGTATAAGAAAGTATATATGTTCCTTTCATAGACTGTGACTGGAGAACATACAAACCTAACAATTATAATTCCAAATGCAAATGCACTAATTAACAGAATGAATTAAAAGTAGAATTCAACAGCAAACTGCTTTCAGGAAACATTTAATTCTGAAATATTTAAATCAATTCAAAGTGAGAAGCTAGTCTAAAATTTGCCATCTTACTACAAAATCATTCCAATCAAGAGTAAACCCTAATAGTATCAGTCAAAATAAAATTCAAACCAGGAAATATTAACAAAAAAGGACAAAGAAAAGCATTGTTTTTCTAAAAATAGTATTTGCAAAATGAAACTATATCATATGTCTGTGTAAATTTAGCACTTTTGAAGCAAATTTCATTAAAGAAACTTTACATATTTTCAAGAAGAAAATGATTTAAAAGATAGATTTCATGAATAGATCTTAAATATCTCTTCTCAGTATGTGATAAATCTGAGAAAAAGGTGACAACAAAAACAAAGAGCTAAAAAATTAGTAAACTCTATTTAATGGACAAATTGAATGAACTAGATGGGGCATATGGTATACCTTCTCTTTCGTTGTTCATGGAACTTGGACAAAAATTGGTCACATGCTTGGCCAAAAACGTGGAAGGAGAGATCCTATAAGATACACTCACAGACCATAACCCAATGAAAAATAATCAATAATAGTGCAATGAATTAAAGGCCTAGGTTTTCTTGAACATATTTAGGATGACCTAATAACTAGATAGAAAAGTAAATATGAACATTCCAGATTTCATCAAAGATAATGACAAAACAGATATTTTATCTCAAAATCTATGGGATGGAGTCACAACAGTACTCAGATCCTTGCCTAGGATCATACAGTTAATAAGCTTCTGAGGCAGGATTTGAACCCAAGACTTCTTTACTCTTTGGCCATTGCTATCAATCTACATTATAACAGGAAAAGAACTTGACCATTTTTACAGGGAGAGGGAGGGAAAACAGATGGATAGTATGCATTCATTGCTGGTACTCAAACTTGTTTGGAAGAAGGCCTCCATCATGGGGGATGTATAGACTTATGGGTAGGCGTGACAAGAGTCACACAGAATGAAAAGAATCCCTGAGCTGTGACCTGCAGCATTGTTGAGTGTACTCATGTTGATGAGATCACAAATTCAGAATCAGAAACTCCTCAAAATCAGAGTTGGAAGGGATCTCAGAAGCTTTCTAGTACAATATATACTTGAGGAAGAACTAGTCCCTCTACAATACACTTGGGAACTAGTCTGCCAGTCTTTGCTTGAAGATGCCCCGTTCTGCAACCCCAAGCACATAGTAGGAACTTAATGAATGCTTGTTCCTTTCCCTTCTCTTGGTAGGAAGAGAATCAAGACAAAGTGGTATTACACAAACCCAGAGAGGAGAGAGTGTCAGGGACAGTGAAGACAACTGACATTTACATAGCACTTTAAAATTTGAAAAATAAAGTCTGCCATTAAACAACTAGACATTTAGTTAACTGAAATGGAAAAATGGTGGAGAGTATGCCAAGCCAATTGGTGAGAATGGTATATCCTTTTAGCTCTAAAGCTGTGATACCATTTTACATACATCCTTTCACTTGAACAATTCTGTGTGGTAGGGTTTTTTGTTTTTTTTTTTAACTGACAAAGAAAATGAAGGTAAAAGAGGTTAAGTGATTGGTCATATTATGTCCATCTTTTTCTGGCTCTCTGTCCACTATGCCATTCCCAACCGTGGCAATGGCCCACCCTCTGTTCTTATCCCCACTCAGTCCCTGCCATTTTCCCATTCTTATTAACTAATTGTCTACCTGACTGACTGAAACTAAAAACCAAATCTATTGCTTGTTTGGAGCAATTACGTAAAAACCTTTTGATTCTGATTGCAGTAAAGTAGGTTGAAATCAGTGGTTATGGAAGGACAGTGGGAAAACCTTGTTTAGCAAAAGCTCACAGTTTCCCTTGAAAAGTCAAGACTTGGTTTCTGAAGGTAGGAAGATAATAGGGTATTCAACTAGGCTATGTTTGGGAAATGGTGTGATAGGTCACTTGCGTTGGAAGGTTACATTTTATGGCCCTTTTGTAGCTCCAAGAGTGAAGCTCAAACTTAAAGTCTAACACACTTTTAATATTTTGCATCATTTCTTGGTTATTATACCTTGAAATGTCCCTCCTTGAAGGAGTTCTGAAAGGTCAGTGTTTAAAATAGACACATTTCCCCAAAGAGGAATAAAGGCAAATAAGATGTTAAAAGGGCTTGCAGATAGCAAATGAACTTGACATTTCCCTGTTTAACACAGAGATGCAGTACCGAGTTGTGTTGAAAATATATGTCTACTGAAAAGATAAATTAATGTGTGAACATATTTAACTGCTTTCTAATATGTGTAGGAAAGAGTACAGCTGTATACCCAGATCAAGTCTCTTAGAAGATACACATAAGATGTTCTCGATGAACAGTTACATTATAGGGACTGATCTGTGATCTGTTCAAAGCAATAGCTCAAAACTGTTAATTTTTTTTAAATACTGTTCTTCACTTGCAGGGGAGATGGTCCAAATATCTGGTGAAATTTTGTTCTGTTTCCGTTTTTCCAAATAGTGGCTTTCAGTTGGTGTTACATCATCTCTGGAACCAAAGGCACATGTTTGTAATTTTGAAGGCACATTTAGTAAGGTCACTGATCAGTTTCATCTAGAAGAATAGCAGCTAGCATGGTATAGGACCTCAGGTTTGTCAGATGACAATCGTTTGAAAGAACTTGGTACATCTAATCTGGAAATGGGAAGACTTAGAGAAGAAAACTTGTGCTTTGGGCTCTGATCTCTTCTGTTTTGCCCCAAAGGAACAGCAATGAATAGAATAGGGGTCCTTAATTCCAATTTCATAGACCACCCAAGGGCTCTATGAATAGATTTCAGGGGCTCAATGAACTTGGATGGAAAAAATACACCTTTATGAATTTTTTTAAAATAAATTACATCATATTTTGAGAAGAGGTCCATAGGCTTTCTCAGACTGCCAGAGGGATCCATGACATAGAAAGGGTAAGAACCCCTAATAGGGAAGCTATAAAACAGACAAATTTTAGCTTGATTTTAGGAAAAGTGGAACAGGCTAACTCACTGAAGGTTTTCAAGGAAAGGCTATTTGAGAACTTGTTGGATATGTGACAAAGGGGACTTTTGTTCAGATACAAGTTAGACTAAATGGTCTCTGAGGTCCTTTCTTCCTCTAGCATTCTGTGATTTGGAATGGTGGATACTAAAAGTGGATTTGGAATAGACTTTTTTTTAATGCAAACAGACTTACACTGCTGTAAACCAGTGGTTTCCAAAGTGGTAGCTGTGACATTACCTTAAAAGGGGTGTGATCAGCCAAAGTAGGAAGATGAGTCACATCCCATTCTTCCTTGGTGAGCCAGTCATAGACTTAGGCACAACTATATCATCTCCTTTATTCCCTATCAGCACTCCTCCATTTTATTGCCTCCCACCAATGACCTCTCTTGATTGTACCCGTAAGGCAGTAATAATCTCTGCCTGACCTAGCCCCCTGTAGCAGCTACACAGGCAAAACTCCTTCCAATGTCATAGATCATAACATGACTATTATAGTCTTAGAGACTGTCCTGGATGTCAGATGGGTTAAGCAAGTTGCCTGAAGGTTACGCAGCTAGTAAGTGTCAGAGATGTAATTTAAACCTGGATCTTCTTCAGTTCAAGTCCAGCCTACTAACCTCTGGACTCATCATATCATATGCTAATTCCATTTCTTTAGGCAGTGCTTTGTAGTTTATAGCCATCCTGTGTGGGAGGGAGAAATAAGACTTAACATTCTTATTTTACAGATGAGGAAACTGAGACTCTGAGAAGTAATAAATGGCGAGAAGTTCTGATAGGTCTTTTGACTTGGCACTTTATCATTCTTACTGGTATAGGTAAGATTCTTCACTGCAAAAGAAGACACCATTGCTTTGCTCTTCTTAACTAAGGATAGTTTCCCCTTTCTGTGTTTAAGCCATTAGTGACTCAGTTTACTTATTTTTAAAAATTTTATTGATGCTCTTTTTTTCTACTATCACTTCCCATTGACTCTACTCCTCCTCCCTTCACCAAATTGTGTCCTCCCTCATTGGAAATAAAGGCAGTCAATCAAAACAAGTCAACACATTGGCCAAGTTTGATTCCCAACTTACACATTTTTGTGAGAATCAAAGCCAACTTAATAGAAAACACAGAAATCTATAGAAAATGACCTTCAATGTCTTTTGTAGACTCATTTAAGCATATTTATGGCTCCTGGTGTGTATTTGGTACAACTTTAACCTATATTGTGACACCATGGTTCTTGATGAGTCAATAAATGGCTTCAAAATGGGACTGGAGAAGCTGGTGAGGAATCCATTGTGTCTGTGTGGACAATTAGCAATTAGTTAGTAAGTGGTTACTGCATGTCAGGCAAGAAATGAAACAGCCTTGCTCCTAATGAGCTTATATTCTAATGAGTAGACAAGAAGCACATATGTGTGTGTGTGTGTGTGTGTGTATGTATCTGCACATGTATATTTGGGTGTATCCACAGCATCAAAGTAAAGTTAAACAGTACCTATATTGGTATGTTGGCTAGTGTTCCCCTGTTGACTAACAGAAATGTCTTTTAGCTTGCTGGTTCTGCTCAGTACATGACATAGCTTATGTAGTTACCTAAGTTATACATGATTGCTTGCAATGAGTCAGAGTTTCCAGGGAAATTGTAATCGACTTTATGGTTCAACTTTGACGTACACTTTTAAATGAATCTATTTGTCTGGAAGCTGCATGAAGGCAGAAAGCACGTATGGTGTAAGACTATCTCTCCCTTGCTCTCACCACAAAAATAACATGCAGTAGGCAGTTATTAAATATTTCTTAAATGTTGTTAAATGAGTATACAAAATGGAGTAGTTTCATTTGACCATTTGAGTCATGTTTGGGCAATTGTTTGGTCAAGTGGGGCATACCTGTACTGTACATCAACAGCATAACAAAATGAATGTTAATTTTCTGAAGAATACACTTTTTGTATGGGAACACATGTGAAATTAGAATGCGGGTTGGCAGGGTGATATGACTTGCTATGCATAACTTTGTGTTAGGCACAATTTTTCAGGAGCAAAACTGAGTTAGAAATAAGTATGAGCACAAGACTGTCGAGCTACAAAATGTAATGCTGCCTCATTGGAGGGCCACTTCGACTGCATTTGTCCAGTATCTTTTGAGAGTAAGCTCTGTCTTTAAATGCTGATCCATACCCCCCTCCCCCAATTCACTGAATTAATTTTCTGAAAACATTTTGATCATCAGGACCATGGTAGTGAGGTTTTCATTGTTTTTGCTACAAGTTTGGAATGTCATCTTGGATTTTGTAGGAACTGAAAAATGTAATTTGACATTTTTAATATGAAGACCATAATGGTATTTAAAGATGAACTTGAGCTCTGCTAATTTTATTAAACTGCAGCCTACCAATGAGCTATAAAGTCTAATTAATCATTTTGTCAGCTTTGCTTTCTGAAGCTAGTCAATATAAATTTGAATAAATCGGAAGCAGATGACCCAGGAACCTTTGAATATTCTGAATAAAGATGTGCCAGCTGTAAAATATTGTACCTGTTCTCCATTTGGATGACAACATGCTCATGTCAGTTACCTAGGCTCATTCAGAAATCATTTCCATGGTTGTTTTAGAACATTTAATTTGATAGTTAAAAGATATTGTTTTAAAAAGTATATTTTAAAAATACTCAAGAACTTTGAGATCACATATAAATGAATTTAAGGAAAATAATTACTAATTGGATTTTTTTGTAGTTGACATTGGTCATATCAAGCTGTATCAAAATGGCTGTGTTGTGTCAAAGTAATGCATTCTGACAGATGGAATCCCAGCTATCATAGCACTGTATAATGAGGTGTCAGCATGTTTAGTGGTCACTCTCAGGGGCTGTAGGGGTCAAGAGACTTAGGAAAAAAAAGATTTGGCATGGCTTGAAGTGACTATGCATGGGACAAACCATCTCTGCTTCCTTGGGGGAATAATGTTTGGAATTCATTATCTTGGGCATGTTCTTTATGGATCAAATTTGTTAAAACTTCCATGAAAACATACGAGTATCCAAATAAAGGAACAAAATTACAAACAGCAAAAAGGACAAAAGTCTCCATAGGAAATAAACTATAACAGTAGCAAAAATGAACATGTATATCTTACAAACCACTTTACTCACATTACGTCATTTATATCAATTCAGAAAGCATTTCTTTGTTTTATAATTTATTTTTAGTTTTCATCATTCACTTCCATATTTTGAGTTTTACATTTTCTCTCCCTCCTCTCCTCCCCACCAAGATGACATGCAATCTGATAATAGACTCTACTTATACATTCATACTAAACATATTTTCACATTAGTCATGATATAAAGAAGAATTAGAACTAATGGGAGAAACTATAAGAAAGAAGAAACAAAATAAAACAACAAAAGAAAAGAAGAGCAAATAGAAAGTGTTTCTTAAGAGCCTCTTAGATATTGAGAACACAGAGACAAAAATGCAAACTGGCCCTATCCTCAAGGAGCTAATGTTGTAGAATGGAAAGCAACACACTGGCAAATCCTTAAGACTAAAAGTTCTGGAGGGTTGTTGATTTGCACTGAGAGAAGGAGTTTTTTGGAAGCATAGGTGTAGACCAAATGTGTATATGATGAATGTAATCTTTTAGAAGGCAGCCAGGTATCACAGTAGATAGAGTGTTGGGTTGGAGTCAGGAACACCTGAGTTCAAATCCAACTGCACACACTGGCTACATGACCTTGGTCAAGTCACTTAACCTGCTTGTCTCATTTTCCTCATGTGTATAGGATACACAGCACCTACCTATCTCCCAGGATTATTGTGAGGATCCAATAATAAATAGTAAAGTGCTTAGCAGTGTCTGGCATGCAGTAGGCACTTAATAAATGTTGTTTTTTTCCTTGAGGGTACTTTTTTCTTTTGACCTTTGTATCTGTGGCTCATGGCATAGTAACTGGCACATCCATTTTTAACGCATCTCATCAGTGCAGATTGCGGCAATTGGTGGCAATTAGCAACCTGGAAGTAAGAGCAAAGAACACAAGGAGGAAGCAGAGAGGGTATTGATCCTCATTTAGGATTATGAAGATGCTTGAGGAAAAGGATAGGCATAAATAGAATAAATAAATAGAAGAGGATCGAGGTGTAGGGTGTGGGCAGAGGGCAGTGTAAAACTCAACAGGTTAACTACGGGGTCAGGATGGAAGAAGGAAGAAAGGCCAGGGCAGAAGTGACAGACAGAGAAAGCAGGGAGTGCTTGGAGGCTGCACTGAGGGTGAAGAGCAATAGAAGAGGTGGGGCCTATAGACAGGTGGAAGGATGCAGGAGGCATTCCGGTGGATAGGTCAGAGGACTGATTCCAAGTGGAATCTTGCTTCCTGGGATGTAAGAAAGTTGATGACCAGAATGACAATTCAGAGATTTCAAAAACAACAACAAATTAATAATTAATAACATATTATTGGATTCTGCTCTGTAATCCATTCTGCTGTGCTCTTCTGTTAGGGATGAATCCATCCCCTTCACATTCACAGTCATGATGATTGTACATTTCCCTCCATCCTGCCCCCTTGTTCTTTTAGTTCTCTTTGCCCCATTTCTGGTCTATCATCACATTTTTATTCCTTCCTCTCTTTTTTCCTTCCTCCCTCTCTCTTTCCTTCCTTTTGTTTTTCTCCTTTTTTCTTTCTTCCTTCCTCCCTTCCTTCTTTCCTTCCTTCCTTGCTGTTTCCTTCCCTCCTTCCCTTCCCTCCTTCCTTCCTTCGAATCAGTCCCCAGTGTTGAAGTTTGTTTTGTTTATGCCTTCTTCGTTTACTATTTTGTCCTCCATTTAACCCACCCTTTCCCTGTTGAGAGTAATATATTCCTATACCATATTCTCTATGTCTATATGTGAAAGTGTGTTCAGTCTTCCTCTGTTGGGTTTACATCAAAGCGAGGTTCATGGTATGATCATTTTTCTGACCCCTTCCTCTCTTTTTATATAGTCTTTATATCATCCTCCCCTCTTCTGTTAAATATTAACTTCCCTGTCTTCCTTCCTTTTCCTTCTTGTGAAGCCATCAAAAAAGAACCAACCACCCTAAGCCCCTCTGCACATTTGCACATTTTATTTAATTTTCTCTTTGACCCTTGAAGACTTTATGTTTCTGAGAGGACAGTTATGTCTTCTCCCTTTAGAATATAACATGACTTCACAATATTTTAAATTCTTATATTCTTTAGAATATAACATGACTTCATCAGCATATTCCCTTCCAATTGAACAAATATATTTACCTTTCAATGTTGTTCTTAAATCCTGCATTTTCCATGAAAGGCCTATTTTCACCCAAATAAATGTAATACTTTACCTTTTTTTTTGTCTTTTGGAATATCGTATTCTACACTATTCTCTCCTATACAATGGCAGCTACCAAGTATCTTTGTATTCCTGACTGTGGCTCACTGATGCTTGACCCTTTCTTTATGTTTACTTGAAATATTTTTTCTTTCATCTGAAGGCTTTGGGTTTTAATATTCCTTTTAGGATGTTTTTGGTAGATTCTTTCCATTTTCACTTTGCCCTCTGATTCTAAGACATCTGGTTATTTCTATTTATGACTTCTTGAAATAGAGTATCCAAGATTTCTGTCCTTTTTGTCATGATTTTCATATAGTTTAGAGATTTATAGTATATGCATTCCTTGAAATATTTTCTGGATCATTTGTTTTTGATAGGAATATACATATTTTCTTCTCTCTCCTAATATTTCCATTTTGTTTTAATATTTCTCATTGTTTCATGGAGTAATTTTTTTTCTCTGGCCCATTCTAGCATTCAGTTTTTGGGCGAGGTTTGCCACATGTCCAAAATATACCTTCCCTTCAAAGTAGAATCTCAGAATCCTTTTCTTCCCTCAAGACTCAGCTCAGGTTCCATTTCCTGAGGGAAATTTTTTCTGTTTCCCCTTGTTGTTAGAGCTCACTCCTTCCTCAGATTATGTTAAATTTATTCATCTGCTTAAATATTGCATCTTCCAGAAGAATATGAACTCCTTGAGGGCAGAGACCATTGCTTATTTTTGTCTCTCTATCCCCAGCATCTAGGGCAAAACATATGACACTTTGTTCCAGGTATAAGCATTTTGGCAAGGGTGGGCCTTTCTTTGGTGTGATGGTCTTTCCCATTTTCAAGGATGTTGGTAGGATAAAGGTGGAACTTAGAAAAAGCAAGAGTGTGAGACTGTGAGTCATTAGACATTGGGGAAAAAAGGATGATTACTTAGCCCTTCTTGGTTCCTTTAGTTCTGTCTATCTGGTTTTTTGTGCACATTGCTGGTCATCCTACAAAGACACTTCTTTATGTCTCTCCCAACTCTCTTCAATTGTTTTTGGCTCAAGTGGGAAAAAAATCTTTGTTATGCCTGTTTATGCTTTGAAAGTGCTTAAAATGCTTAATTAAAGTGTTTTAAATTTTGATCGTACAAGGCAAATTGTCCCCAGTTGCTTATCTTTCTTTACTGATTAGATCATGGTTTGATTCATCTTGTGTATTTTCCTAATGAGATTATGGAACTTTTCTAATTTTAAATTTATTTATTTAACTTTTTACATTCATTTTCACAAGATTTTGGGTTCCAAAATTTTCTCCCCATTTGTCCCCTACCCCACGCCAGTACACTGAGCATTCTAATTTCCCCTATCACAAATCTGCCCTCTCTTCTATTATCCCTCCCTTCTCTTGTCCCCATCTTCTCTTTTGTCCTGTAGGGTCAGATAACTTCTCCCTATCCCTCCTTCCCCACCCATTCCCTTTGGGAAGGCAGGCAATTCAATATAGTCCACATCTGTGTAGTTTTGCAAGTGACTTCCATAATAGTCGTGTTGTGTAAGACACATCCATCCTATCCTGCCCCCCATTGTTGCTATTCTCTCTTTTGATCCTGTCTCTCCCCAAGAGTGTTGATATCAAATTGCTCCCTCCTCCCATTGCCTTCCCTTCCATCATTGCCCCCCACCCTGCTTATCTCCTTCTCCCCCACTTTCCTGTATTGTAAGATAGGTTTTCATACCAAAATGAGTGTGCATTTTATTCCTTCCATTAGTCGAATGTGATGAGAGTAAACTTCATGTTCTTTTCTCAGCTCTCCTCTTTTTCCCTCCACTAAGAAGTCTC
>JAQQSK010013845.1:0-11341 GCA_028658325.1 Potorous gilbertii
GAAATAAGAAATACAGGTAATGGGGAATAGAAAGCTATCTGGCCCTACAGGACAAAAGAGAAGATGCGGTAAGGGAAGGGAGGAATGAAAGAAGAGAGGGCAGATTGGTGATAGGGGAAATTAGAATGCTCGGTGTGCTGGGGTAGCGGGAGGGGACAAATGGGGAGAAAATTTTGCAACCCAAAATCTTGTGAAAATGAGTGTAAAAAGTTAAATAAATAAATTTAGAAGAAAACATTATCTCATTTTATACCTGCAAAAGTGCTGGAAGATGCTATTATTACCCACATTTACCAACTGAAAAAATTGAAGAAGATAAAGTTTAAGTAACTCTCCCAGGGTCACACAGCTAAAAGGTGTCCTACTGAGCCACACACCTGGCTGCCTTTGTGTTAGAATTATATCTATGAAGATAATTTGGTTTTAATCAAGTCAAAGCATATTTAATAATAACACACTATATGTCAAACGCTTTTTTTTGTATCCCCATGCCTAACATTAATATCTTCTACAAATAGGAATTTGCAAAGAATTCTGATTTTGACAACGTTCCCTGATAATCTAAAATTGTCTATGGTATAATAGATGATACTTGTAAATGAGACAGTATTTGTAAAATGCTAAGCACAGTGCCTGGTTTTATTCACCACTTAGGAGGATTTCCTGGAGTACATATAGGCCAAATGACTTACTTACAGCTAGTAATGGGTTTGACAGTAGATAACCTGCTTGAAATCAGGTCACCAGGACACCTTTTAGCTGTGTGACCCTGGGAGAGTTACTTACAAATTAGTAATGGGTAGGATCTGAATACAAGTATTCCTAAAACCAAACCTAGCACTCCCTCTGTTCTACACATGCTCTTTCAAACTTGTACATAGTTGCAATTAATGAAAATTTACTGAATTGAATCAAAATTTATTCCTCTAACAATTATTTTCTATAATTATTGCTATGTATTCCTACTCTCTCTAACCATTCCTAGTATTTTCCCTTTCCCAGGGACTCTTAAACTGGGATCCATAGGATACCAAGGGACATTTGGGTAGATTTCAGATGTTCGTAAAATGGAATAAGAAAATATTATTTTATATATTGAAAGAAGAAATCTCAGACTCTGTTTCCTAGTTTTATTAAGATATCCTCAGTGCATATGTGAATTTAAAAGATTTAGAACATGCCTATTAGCTAATCCAGCTCTCAAGCTCTTGAAAGGGCAACTGGAGTTTTTAAGAAAAAGTTATGATGATGAAAGCCTGTACATGAGGCTAACTTCCTGTTCAAGATCAGGAGACTAACAATGTTCAGTTAGAGACAAAGGCATTTTCCTTTTTGATGATTTTAAAAGACCATTTGAAGAAGAGAACAGGGGCTCAAGATCTTTCTTCTTTTATGTGTAAAAAAGACTAAAATTGTTATTTCATTGGGCTAAGAAAGGTGAGAAGTGTCTTTCCTTCTTAAATATTTAAAGAATGCCTTACAGACCTTGCAAAAGGTTTGATCATCTTATTTCAGGAACTAACATCTAGCACAAAAGGAAGAAATGCAATAAACTTTACACTTTATTCTAGTTTGTAAGTCTATAAATATAATGTATTATATAGTATGGAATCATGTATTTTAACACCTTCAAAGAATGAATTCTAAAGCCCTGCCCTCCTATGTGTGACTTCTTCTCTAATGGTAAAAATCAGCTCATTTTTACTTCTAACTCCTGTTCTTTGTTCCTTTGTACAAACTTGAATGACTTTTAAGCACTCATTCTTTAGCTTTGCATGCTTTTTTATTTACAGAAAAGTGATTCTGATGACTATTGAAAATTAAGGAACTGAATGGTCAACTGTCGCCTGGCTCAGTTGCCCACGCCTCCAGCCAATATGCAAATTAAAATCTATGACAGCACATCAACGTAATTTCCATACCCCACCCACACTCCCTTCTTGACTTGACTTGGGTGAAGATAAATTTTACTTCAAGCAACAGGGAATAATGGCTGGATCCTGGATGTTGCAAAAGCAGTAACACCTTCCCAACCCACAAAACACACATAATATGTGAAAAGAGTATTCTGGAAGAGGATCAAGTAGGGTAGAATGAGAGCATGGAGGCTGTCCAACATGGCTAACTTTTCAGAATTCACTAGCAAAGGCCTTATATAGGTACAGAAAGAGTTAATAGTAGAATATGAACTATCTTTGGGTACAATAACAATGAATAAGAACATTCCTCCTCTTCCTCTGCCTTTCCTCCCTCAGACAGCCTTAGGTTATATCTACCTCTTTGGAAATAATGGACTTCAGTTTCTTTCCATTGAAAAGAACATAAGTCTAGAGCTAGAAGGAACATCAGAAGTCATTTAGTACAACTTCCTCATTTTCTACATAAAGAAACTGAGGCCCAAAGTGTCCCTAACATTAAACTGTCAGGCTTTGGAAGGCAAGATACATATCTGTTTTGTTTGAGTTTGTTGGGTCAAGAGTTTTAGATCATTAGTTCCTTAATAAATACTGTAATAATAATGAAAATTTTAACAATCAACCAAAGTTTCTTAAATACTTAGTTTGTGTCAGGTTCCATACTTGTTCCTAGAAACACAAATAGAAAAATGATAACACTCACTGAGACCCCTGGCACTTAGATATTTCTATTCATAGGGTCAATCAAAGTGTCCTATCCATAGGAAGCATTCATTTACGATGATAAAGAGGATGGTGGTAAAAGAAAGTGTCACAGAGTTGGTTTCCCTTTTTCCAAAAGTTCCTTGTATATGGAACTAGGAAAAAAAATTATCTTAAGTCATGTCTTCTTTGGAGATGACCTCAAAACATTCTTAAAATAGTATTAAAATTGGGCAAATTCTTTCCACCTACAAAAAAAGTTTGAATGTTCATCTAACTTTCCTGAATTGTGATGCCTACAATAAATCAGGAAAAATATTAAAACAAACAGCTGCTATGCACTTAAAAAAATACAATGTGGGAAGGTGAAATATCAAGTTATATTAGCAAAACAAGTACAATTATAAAATAAACCATGCAAACTCTCTTTCGTTCCCCAATATCTGTAATTGTCCTTTGACTCATAGTTAGCAGGTTCAAGTAACTTTAACAAAAACTAACTAGACTACTTTCACCTCCACCATAATTTGAAGAGGCAACATTTCAAAAGAATATCCAACCAAAGTTCAGCTCATCTTAATCTTATACCATGAATTTCTAGAATACATGAATCTGAAATCTACTTGTACCAGTACAATTCACAAACTCATTGAATTCTGTGTATTCCTTCTTTGCTCTCCACTCTTCCAACATTGGTTACCTTCCTCTTTATTCTGATGTTTTCATTAATTCTGGGACAAAAGTCATCATTCCTTAAATGTTAAAAAAAATGACTCATATCTCAACTATTACAATGTCCTCCTAACTTTTCTCTCTACTTAAGATTTCTCCCTTTTTGAATCCAATTTCAGCTCAGATACCAGATTAATAGTCCTAAAACATAGGTATAATCAAGTAACATACCATTCAAAAATCTTTCAGGCTATTGCCTCCAAAATAAAATACAAAATCCTAATACAAAGTACGTGTGCATGTATGTGTATTATTTTGTATACACACACACACACACACACACACACATATATATATAAATACGTAACACACACATACATACATACATACATATATATATACATACATATATATATGTAAGAATATGTATATAATTTCCAGACTATGAAGAACTAATGTTTATATGGTATTTACTAAGAGACCAGTGATGTGCTAAGTGCTTTGCAAATAATATCTCATTTGATCTTAACAACAACTTTGGGAGGTAGCTGTTATTACAAGCCCCATATTATAGATGAAGAAACTGAGATAAGCAGGGGTCCAGATTTGTCCAGGGTCACACAGCTACTTAGTATCTGAGGCCAAATTTGAACTCAGATCTTCTTGATTCTAGCTCCAGTGCTCTAGTCAGTGCACAGTCTAGCTGTCCAGCACATGGTATTTATTTACTACACATGCATATATAGATAGATAGTTGTAATGCCAAGCAAAGTAGGATCTTTTGCTGTTTTGGTTTTAGTCTAATCAAGAAGTATAAAGCCTCTATTTGAATGTGACTGAGGAGGATCTTTCCTACCCATTGTCAAGTCTGGAAAGATTCTTAGGAAGGTTCATGCCTTTTGTTAATGAGACCCTGCTTCTCAAGGGATGTGATGCCCTCTGGCTCTAGAAAGTGTATAAAGATTCTGAGGATGAGCTTTTACTTTGGGACTTAGTTTTGATAAGAAAGATTGAGTGCCAGATAAGGACTCTTGAAAGCCACTAAGTCTCCCTGCTTTGAGAACCCAGATGTCATGCTTCCCACTCTGACAAATGGTCAGACATATGTACCTGTCTGTTGAATTATGGTCAGTCATTTTGGAAACATGTTTGTTGACTTTTGATTTCTCTGTATTTTCTTTGAGGTTCAGGGTGTTGACTGCTCTGAACTAGGCGATTGATATATGTGCTTGGTTAGAGGATTGATACATGTGTTTGATTAAGTGATTTTTAATCCCTCAAAAGTCACCTTTCCCTTTATGAATGCAGATGTAAGAACCTATTTTTAGCAGGTCCCCCATGTATGTTGGGGTGTTTATTGATACAATAGTATTATTTATGTACAGTAAATAGTATATAAAATATATATCAAGCATACATTTTGTATTTACTTATGAACTGTTTATATCACCATGGTAGAATAGGAGTTTTATAAGGGCAAGGATAATTTAATTTTTGTCTCTGTAACCCAGTCCCTGACATAGTACCTTAGACATAGTAGGTACTTAATAAATATTTATTGAATTAAATTGAAAATAATTAACATCAGAATTTGGAGATTTTGTAGTTTTAAAGTGTGTGTGTGTGTGTGTGTGTGTGTGTGTGTGTGTATGTGTGTGTTTTCCTATGTGACTGCTAGATTAATCTTTTGCAGTAGCTATATATTTCATTGAGAAATCCCTGTAGTGTTCTAAGTGTTAATTATTTAGCAGGGTTTCATTTTGCTATGAAGTTCTTCTTTCCTCTGCGTTTCTTCTCTAATCTCCTTGTCATCATTTCCCATTCTTTCTTCCTTAGTGTCAATCTGTGGTGAAGCAATGTCTTTTTTGCCATACAAGCCTTCATTTATTTTATTTGCCATCTGGATCTCATGTTCTCTATTCTTCTCAGAAATTTTTCCTCTCTCTACTATTCATTCTCTCCCTATCGAATGGATCCTTCCTTGATGATTCCTTCCTTAAAATCAAAGTGTTTGATATCGCCCTTTTGGACACTCAAACTATCCTGCTTTACTTAGCCTCCCTCCACCCTTGTCCTCACTGGCACACTCCAGCAAGGTCATTTCATTGCTACACAGGTATCTGATTGCCCTTTTTCCCCCTTCAAATTATTGTTGCTATTGCTATTTCTTGGGCTTGGGGAAATCATCCACAGAGATCAGGGAAGTTTGATAGAGCGGTTTCTGATGGTTTTTGACACCAGATAGTGATTACTCTTCAATTCTTATTTAAAGGCTTAGTACGTCTCCTTTGCAATGTCACAAAAGATAAAATAAACTGATCTTCCCTCAAGACATTGGCTTATTGTTTTTTTTATGTCTAAGAAGCATAAGATAATTGTTATCAATAAAATTTCAGTCATTTTCACTTGCGTCTAACTCTTCAAGATCCCAGTTGGGATTTTCTTGGCAGAGATTTTACAGTAGTTTCCCATTTCCTTCTCCAGATCATTTTAGAGATGATGAAAGTAAGGCAAACATGGTTAAGTGACATGCCCAGTATCAGAGTCAATAAGTGTCTGAGGTGACATTTGAAGTTAGGAGATGAATCTTCCTGACTTCATGACTCAGTCTTTATACCATACCACCTAGCTGCCATTACAAATAGAACAGGCATCAAATGAAATATTTTTCTATATTTGTATAAAATATTTGAGTGCGAGCAACACTTGGCTGTCAAGTGATGATGAATTATTTTTATCAATCATTGTTCAGTAAATATTTGGTAAACTAAGGCACAGGCATATAAAGTTTGCTATCTTCATTTCCAATGAAATTACAGATCTTCTGAAAGGAAATGCAGCACTGGCACACAAAAAAATGTCAGTTAAAATAACCAAGGCATTGTAGAGACATATATGACAAGCATAAAATTCTGGAAACATTTTTTTTTCCTGGGACTTCTTTATTTGGTCTACACACTGACTCAGGCCTGAGGAAGTTTGTGCTTATTTACTAAAAATTTGCAATTTTAGAATATTCCTCTAATTACAAACTTCTTTGTAGCAGATGAAAAAAATACCGTAACTTTTCATTTGATAATTAATGGATGAACTTGTATCATATTGTCAAATCTTGTCCATTACACATAATTTTCATGTGATTAAAACTCTATAACTATTTTCAGAATTTTTCTCTTTCTTTACTTGTTCTCATTCATTTTTGCGGGGGAAAGTGATATTACAGAAGTTGGTTTCCTGAAAGAGTTGTATTTCTATGTGACTCCATGTTTCTTTCATAATGTGATTGGGAAGTATCAGAATTAATCCCTTAACAAATGGATAATTATTTCAAACATGATCAGAGAAGGTTTCAGAAGACTTGGTCACTGTCCTTTAGCCAGTCATCACTGCCCAAATTTTCAGTATGTTCTGTATAGCTAAAATTTAAAAATGGCTTGGAATATAATTCAACAGAAAAATACATTCATAAGATAAGAAATTTCTCAACTGAGGGGAGCACAAATCCAACTCAAAAGGGAGGAGGTCAATGCCCAAGTACTTGAACTATGTGAAGATTCATTTCTCTTCCACTATGAAGTATATCTGGTTCTCTTTCTTCACCTTCTAGTCATACACCCCATTAATACTTCAGTATAATTTAGGGTATGCCAGTTCAGAGATCTATGTTCTCTCCTTTTTAAGCTGCATTGGAGTGGCAGAAATGCTCAGGCCTCCCTTAGGATTTACAATAGCTGTCACTGCCTTCCTACTCTCAAAGTTCAAATGCTCTGACTCTCTAATTGAGATAACATGTGGTTTTTAAGTCCCATGAGGATGTCAGTATCTCTTACACATGACATTCTTGGATAAATACTGAAATCTACTTACAACTAAACATGAGTCTTTCCATTTTCTCTACATGGATTATTAGAAGGAACTAAAGATATGAGCTACAACCCTAATCTTTTGACATTAGTCATACAATTAGATAGTATTCTGTCATCTACAAAATCCTTTCCAAAATAGATTTTTTTTAATCTTCACATTGCCCCTGCACAGTAAAAAATAATTTGATACTTTGATGATTTTCTGATTTATTCTAGTTGACTTGGTAGTTCTTTTACTAGTGTAAACAACAACCATCTCATATTTTTCCATCAGTTTTTTTTCTACAAACTTCCATGTATTTTGTTTATGTCTTCTATTTGATCTATTCTAATTTTTAGGGGGTTATTTTTTGACAAAGATTTTGTACCTTTTGCTCCAAGCTCTTTAATACCCTTTCATATCTTTCTTCCTTAACTCATATTTATCTTCCCTTTATTTTCCTCTATTACTCTCAATTAGCTTTTTAAAAATAATTTCAGCTCTTTAAAAAATAACCCTCTTGCTTCATTTCCAGAAATTCTTGTTGAACTTTTTTTAAGTAGCATTTTTAAATATTTTCCCACAAATCTATACACTTTTGATTCTGGAGGTCTTCATATAGATACTCCTGAATACGGTATAAATGGTCAGAATGTTTATCTGTTATCTAGCCACATCTAGCCATTATTATTTTAATACAACTTCTCACAAGTTATTCACTGTTAATGAGAAACTATAGCATCTGATACTTACAACTTATCGCCCAAACTGTGGGCATGGCCTAATTTGCTATATTGAACTCATCTCCTCCCCATCAACACTCTCTCTTTATCAACTTCTCAGTTCACAATGATTTAATTATCATCTCTATGCTCATGACAGCTATGTCTATCTATCCTTTCCCAGTCTTGCTTTTGAGTTCTAGTTGTACATCATCAACTACCTAATGGAATTTTGAATTAGATAGATATCCTATAGGCATTCCAAATAAATATATTCAAACAGAACTCATTGAAGTCTTCCCCCTCCTACAAACTCTCCCCCTTCCATATGTCCTTATTTCTTCCAAGGATAGCATCATACTTCCATTCATTGAGCTTTGTGACTACAGAGTCACTCTCAATTCCTCTTTCTAACTCACTGCACACATTTATTCATTTGCCAAACTTTGCCTTTTCTATGTACACAACATGTTTTATCTTATGTGTCTCCTTATTTCCACTCACATGAACACTACCCTAGTTCAAACATTCATCACCTTTTGCCTAGACTATTTCAATAAACTTGCAGTTGGTGGTAGTGCCTCAAGTTTCTTCTTATTATATCTTCCACACAGCTGCTGAAATGTTTTTCCCCCAAAAAGGCATTTCTTACCATGTTTCTCCCCTACTCAGTATCCCCAGTGGTTCACTATTCAAGGAAAAAAAATACAAACACTTGTGTTTAGCCTTTAAAGTCATTCACAACCCAGTCTCAACCTGGCTTTCCTTCCTTATTACATATTACTGCTCTTCATAGACAATATGACCCAGCCGAACTGATCTTGCTATTTCTTATATACAATTAATTCTCTCCTCACTTTTTCCTTTTGGAATCTTTAGCTTTCCTCAAACTTTAGCTCAAATATCACCTTCTATCTGAAGATTATCAATCCCCTCCAAAGAGGTTTGTGTCTTCTTCCCCAAAATGCCTTGTATCTATACTCTTTTTTTTAAATTACTATGTTTAAGATTATTTTCTTTTTAATTTTATTGTGTATTTCTTTTCATACCATTTTCTTGTTTATTCCTCTGTCCATATCTGTGCTTATGTCTGTCTGTCTCTATCTTTCTTTCTCATCGCTCTCTTTCTCTCTCTCCCTTCTTCCCTCTCTCTCTTTCTTTCAAAAAAGTTTGTTTTGCTTTTAACCACTGCACCACTTAGTCTGTCGTCCTTTTATCACCCCCTCATTTTTTCTCTTATACCCTTCTCCTCATATTTCTCTACCAAGTAATATAGATTTATATACACAACTGAGTGTGTATGTATTTTTGTATATTCATACATGAATACACAGACATGCATTCATGTACATATGCATGTATATGGATGTATATGTATTTATTCTTTCCTCTTTAAAACAATTCTGATGATAGTGAAATTCAATTGTTGCCTACCATTCTCCATCCTCATTGCCTCTCCACTGTAAAAGCAAGCTGATTTTATGTGAGAAAACTTTCTTCATTCTACCTCTCCCTGCATCCTTCTTCCAGTGCATTTCTCTCCCTCACACCTTCATTTTTTTTTGAGATAATTGAAACATAATTGACCCATTTTCATGCTCTTTTTCCTTTAAAATGACCTAATAGTGATAACGTTCTTAATAATGTGGAGTTATATGTATCATCTTCCCTTATAGAAATATAAGCAGTTTAACTTTATTTAGTCTCTTATGACTTTTCTTTCAGGTGGACAACTTTAAGATTCTCTTGTCTTTTATTTGAATGTCAAATGTTCTATTCCATTGTGGTCTTTTTATCAGGAGTGATTGAAAGTCCTCTAATGAATTAAATATCCTTTTTTTCCCTCAAGGATTATACCATTTTATTGGGTAGGTCATTCTTGGTTGTAATCCTAGCTCCTTTGACCTTTGGAATATCATGTTCGAAGTCTTTTGTTCCTTTAATGAGGAAGCCACTAAATTGGAAACCTGACTCTGAGTGAAAAATATATGAATTGGTTCTTTCTTCCTATTTGCAATATTTTCTCCATGACCTAGGGGCTCTGGCATATCACTATAATATTCCTAGCATTTTCATTTTGGGATCACATTCAGGAGGTGATAGGAGGACTCTCTCAATTTCTATTTTACCTTCTGAATCTCTTTCAATTTCTATTTCACCTTCTGAATCTAACATAATGGGGCAGTTCCCCTTAATAATTACTAGAAACATGATGTCTATACTCTTTTTGTTCATTGTGACTTTCTTTCAGTGCAATAATTCTAAATTTCTCTCCTGTATCTATTTTCCAGGTTAGTTTTTTATGATGAAATATTTCACATTTTCTTTCTATTTTCCTTTTCATTTTGTTTTTCTTCCTGATTTTTTCCTGGAGTCATTATCTCCTAGTTACTCAATTCTACTTTTAAAGGAATTATTTTCTTCAGTGAATTTTTATACCTCATTTTTCCATTTGACTTACTCTATTTTCTAAAGGAGTATTTTTTTCCTTCAGTTTATCTTTGTGTCTCTTTTGCCATTAGGCCATTTCCCTTTTATAATGTTACACACACACACACACACACACACACACACACACACACACACACACATACACAGATACATATATATATACACACACATACATACATACAAATGTATATATGTATATCGTGTGTACGTACGCATAATAGAATATATATTATGGAACACATATACCTATATGTATATATGTCTGAATGTTGTTCAATCTTTTTGTGCCTTTTTTACTAAGATGTTAACTTTCTTTTCATAATTTTCTTGCATCCCTCTCATTTCTTTTTTCAATGATCTCTCTTCTTTTCTTATGTTTTTCTTCAATGCTTTTATGAATTTTTGTCGGGCTTGTGTTCAGTTAGCATTGTTCTTTGTGGAGTTTGGTTTGCTTTTTTCCTGTTATAGTCTTTTTTTAGTTTGTGTCTTGGGCTTTCCTACTGCTGTAATATCTTTTTGTGGTCTAGTGTTTTTGTTTCTAATGTTGTTGTTTGTTCATTTTTCAAGACTACTTTTTTTGAATTTTTTTATTTTTAATAAATTTATTTATTGAACTTTTTATATTCATTTTCACAAAATTTGGGGTTCCAAATTTTATCCCCGTTTGTTCCCTCCCCCATCCCAATACACTGAGCATTCTAATTACCCCTATCACCAATCTGCCCTCTCTTCTTTCATCCCTCCCTTCCCTTACCCCATCTTCTCTTTTGTCCTGTAGAGGCAGATAACTTTCTAGTCCCCATTACCTGTACTTTTTCTTTTCTAGTAGCAAAAACAATACTCAGCAGTTGGTCCTAAATCTTTAAGTTCCAGCTTTTACCCATTCCTTCTGCCCCACCCATTCCCTTGAGAAGGCAGGCAATTCAATATAGGCCATATTTGTGTAGTTTTGCAAATGACTTCCAAAATAGTTGTATTGTGTAAGACTAACTATATTTCCCTCCATCCTATCCTGCCCCCCATTGCTTCTAT
>JAQQSK010013846.1:0-11341 GCA_028658325.1 Potorous gilbertii
AATATTCTGACACCTCACCATAGCTTTATACATTCTCTGGCTTCCTACAAAGCAGTACATATCCCACCTCCTGTAGGGGGTAAAAAATGCTAATGGCTTCCCTTTTCAGATATTACATTCTCTCTGAGCTGTAGGTTTCTTTTCAGTACTTAGTTAAGTACATATTATCTTCCACATTAGGAAGTAAATTCCTTTAGAGCAGGAACTGTTTATTTTGTTGTTGTTTTCTTTCTTTTCTGTATACTTGCACAAAGCATACTGCCTATCATGAATAATCTTTTGATAAACGTTTATTCACTGATTAAATGCTTTAGATACTGGTTTCCTCTCCTATTAGAATACAAGAAATTGTATTCTCTCTTTTTCAATTTTCCTGATCCACTTGTCATTCTGTTTCATATCATTCTTATGGCTGCATTTCAAACATTTCCTCAATTCTGATATTTTCCTCACAAATGCTTGAAAGCTATTTACTTCTTAAAGGTCTATTTTCCTGTTCTTTAGGACTACACTTACATTCAGAGAGTAAGTATTCTTTGTTGTAAAACTTTATCTTTTGATTTTACAAATATTGTTTCACAATATTTCTTATTTTGTTTTAGTATTGAAACTCATGGACCTACCTTTCCTTGTGTGTTCTTAACAATGGTTCCATGACAACTGAGGCAAGGAGATGGACGTCTTGGTTTATAGAGAGTTCAACGAGTCATGAATTATTTTTCCTTGTCCTGTCCTTGCATTTCAGTTTCCTTTCAATTGTAGGTACATATGACATTATTTATTATATATTTTCAATCATCCCCTCTCCCCTGATATTTCTTAGTCTCATGGAGTCACTGTTTTATTCTTGGGTCCTTCTAATTTTCTGCAAATATAGTAGTTGGGTAAAGTTTTGCATCATTTATTCTAAGATATTTATTTCTCCTTTTAATTGTTCCGAAATTTTATTTCACTTATAATTTCACTATTATGTATTTTTTCATTTTCTCCTCCAACTTATCTTGTGGCCAAGCTACGTGTTTTTTTCTTACGTTTGCTTGTTTGTTTGTTTGTTTTTTTTCCTGAGGCTCTCATTGCAGTTGTTATATAGTTACTCTAGTGGGTGTGTCTTTTGGGCATCTTTGGATTCAAAATAAATCTCCAAAGGAGTTAGATGCATTTCCTATTTACTTAATTCCAGTTTCAAATCCCTGTTTTGTCTTTGTGCCAGAAACATGAACTATCTGCTCCTATACCTTTAGATTAGGTGGTTGGGGACTTTTGTCTTTTACTTCAATTTCTTGAATCCTTGTTGATGTCTTCTACTGTCCCTGATACCTCTGCTTTAGATATTTCTGATATTTCAACCTTATGTTATATGTGTCAGGTACCACAGTCTTCATATACTCTCACGAAAATTTCTGAGATGTGCCACCAGGCTTCTTATTTTGTTATCTTCCAGTACCTGCAAGCTTTGGTCTATGTGGCAGGATCAGGGAGAGATAGTACTAGGCTGAATGGAGAAACATACCGCGGTTTCTCTTTAAAATTCTTAATAATTATTCAATCTATTGTTCTATTTAGATTATTTTTGTTCCTCTATGTCTATTCATTTATCTACCTTAATTAGAAGTCAAATGTTTCAATATTAAGAAATTTTAATGAATTTTTTGATTAAATAGTTCATGTGTTAAATTATGGTAGCTTTTCTTCAAATATGGTGTTGCAAGCCAATTCTCTTACCTGCTAAATACGTTAAAATATGTATGCGAAATTCAGGTAAATCTCAAAATTCAATGCCATGTAAAGGAAATTTGATATAATCATATGGAGAAAATAAAGTTGAGAAAATTCTCTAGGAAATTTCCAGCAGAAAATGTTTTTAGTCTTGTTATGATGTGAATTTGGTTCATTTCATGGATATGAAAGTGAAATGCGGTAATACTAAAAAAAAAAAGTGTGAATAACATAGAACTTTTCATAACATCAAAGTCTTCTTGTAAGACAAAAAATTAAAAAAATACTTTTTATAAGGGCCACTCAAAGAAATTCTTAACCATTGTAAGGTACTGCACTGTCAGAAGAGGTTCATGTTAAGATTTTGATTGCAAATTACTCTTATAAAAAAGCATAAGGAACTTGCACTCTAATCGAGTTTTTTTTTCTTTTATTTGGGAGCAGGAAAGGCAATCAGGGTTAAAATGACTTGCACAGAATCCCAGTTTGTAAATGTCAAGTAGCTAACGTCAGATTTGTACTGAAGTCCTCCTGACTCCAAGGGTTAATGTTTTATCCACTCTGACATCTAGCTGTCCCATGATTATTTTTTAAAATGATTAATCTCTTAATTATTTATGTACTTGCCTATTTATTTATTCAATCAATAATTAATTCATTTCCTTGTTTATTTCGTGGCCCAGTCACTATATGCTTTGCCTCTTATTTAAGTCTCGTCAACTTCACTGAATAGCGAAAATTTTATGCCTGGCTTTATGCCAGGCAAACAGTACCATTTATTTAGTATGTATTATTGCCTCCCAATGATTCCTGTTATCTCATGAGCGTATTCATTATCTTCCCCTTTTAAGACATGTAATGTTACATTTTTTTCAAAGGTGCGATGGGCATGGGAATTTATACTTTTTTAAAAATCTTTTATATGTCTTCTTTCCATTTATCTACAGGTTTCAGAATATATCAAATTTTCTAGAGGGAAAAGAGAGGAATATTAGCTATTAGATTTGGATTGGTATTAGCAACAGGCCAAAATGCTATTATTAAAAATCAACATACATAGTCAATGATTATTATATTAAGGAGATTCTGAATACACAAGGGGAATAAATGTCAAATATTATTAATCCGTCTGATGAAATATCCTCTAGTATATCTAACGCTATATTCTCCAAGTGAAATTTTTCTCTATCCTTTTTGTAATACATATATACATCAACAGAGAGCATACTCCTTAGTTTACACAGAGTGTTTGGGGTGATTTTTGTTTATGGTTTCCATTTTGACACTTTTATATGTATCTAGAGAAATTCTGACTCTATAATTAGAACCATCAGAACGTTGGTCATCTTATTCTTTTGTATAAATAATTTTTATGCCCTTTATTGTAGTAAACAATATTTTACATAAACAAGAGATAACTTTTCCTAATATATACAATCACAAATTTTCCTAGTGGAAAAATAATGCAGCATTTATCTTATCCAAACTATATATAGCCAAGAATTTCCTTCCCCCAAATCTCCAGTTAGTAGTTGTTGAGTGTTTGCTTGAAGATTTCTAGTTTAGAGAAAACAATAACATTTTAAAGATTCCTATGATAGTTGTTCTTTTTCCTTTCAATCTGTTATTATACAAAGCCAAAATCTGTCATTCTACATCTTTCATATATGGTTCCTACTCTTTTCTACTGATACTAAGTAGAATACGTCTAATCTCTCTTCCACATGGAAGCTTTTCAAAAACCTGAAGACTGTTATCAAGCCACCATTAATTTTCACCTTTTGAGGTGAACAAACTTCCTCTTGTCCTTCTGCTAAGACCCACAAGGAACGAAAAATACTTTAATCCCTTCACCATCGCAATCAGCTATTTTGGGACATATTCCAGCTATTATTTGTCTCTTTCAGTATTTACAGAAATGAAATTTCTCTCTTGCATGAAAGATCAATTATTGAATTAGGACTAATGTTTTTCCTCCTTTGTATTTCATCATTCAGAAACCAGCTGCTGAATGTTATTCAGCCAGCCTTTGAAGTGAAGGGTCAATAATGAGATGAAATCTTGGTCAAAATGTACCCAAATTGGAAATTGTACATTTGGTCCAAAGGTAAAGAACTTCTCGTATATGTGCATTGGTTAATTCTGGCTCACTGCATTTTAATCTAAGTGAAAGTGGATATTTCTTTTGTCTAGATTGCCCTAAACAGGAATGTTCTGGGAAGAGATAAAACTTTGTGTCTCAAACTGAGTGATCAGAGTCACATCCTCCACCCCTAATTAGAATAAGCCCATCTCTCACCATAATATTCTTTCATTAATGGTTAATCAATCAGTGCTGATTGCCAGCTGTCAGAAAATCTCACTCTTCCAAGGTCATGCAAGCACTGAAAGGCCTGTTATGTTTAAGTCTTGGATTCATGACACAAGGCCAAATGGTCAACCTTTTATTAAGTACTTGCTGGTCCTAATTAATAAAATGATTAATTAGCCAGAAATTATGTGTCTCAGATTTTTTCTATGTCACAATATGTGGGACCCAGAAGTGAAAACTCTACTACGCATGTAGTATGGCTAAACTCCTTGCTCTAGACTTTGTATTTCTTAACGCAGCGAAGCACTGTAAAAAATAACTTATTTCCCTTGTTATTTTATAAGTCCATATTGTAAAAGCTAACTTATTGCCCATGTTATATTGTTAGCTCATATTGAGTAGGAATTCATCACAACCTCTTGTTACATCATTTCATTATGTCATCACATTCCATATTTGGGAAGTTATTGTTTTTAATTTCAGTTTAGAACTTTCCCTAATTCTAATCAAAATGTCTAATTTCTCAATCTTTTTTTTGACTGGTGAAGCCTTTTAGATCGTCACTGTGTTATCAGATATGCTAATTATCCATCCTGATGCAATGTCATTAGAAGATTTTACAAAGTTGATAATTTTGTGTTTCTCCAAGTGTTGATAAAAATGTTGAATAGCAAATTATTAAAGATATTCCTGAGATACTTCACTAGAGACCACACGCCAATAAAAAAGTAATAATGAAAGGGTATTCTTTGAATTCAGTAATTCAACATTAAAAGTTAATGAGGACAAATACATGACTTTTTCACATCATTATTATTTCCCCAATCAGCATCCAATCATTAACTTGTGATTCACAGATTGTTTCCTGGGGAACCAAGATATTAACTGATTTTTCTCCCCTGGGTAACACAGCTAGGATGTGGTTCTAAAGACAGTTTGAGCATTTATTTATTTATTTTTGATTATGAGATTGACTCCGGTAGCACCAACCCAATATTCACAGTGCCTATGGTGGCTATGAATATGCTGGCATAATTCAGGAATCTTCAAATACAACAGACCCTCTACATGAGAGACAGAGCCAAAACATTTATTCAACACCAGAAATCCAAGTTCATCAGATCAGCAAATAAATCTATGCATGATAAAAATGCATATGGCAACACTATCCCCAGGCATTCCCACAAACCAGCTCCCTTAAAAATATCACAAACAAGCTCTTCCACTCATGCTAGACATGCCAGTCTGCTTTTTCTCAGTTCTGACTACTCTGATCCATTCGCTCTCAGCTCTGGTAAACCTTTCCTGCTCCACCTCTTCATGTTCCACCAGTTAAGCAAGCTCTTCCCACCACAAGCACCATGTAACTCAGCCTTCCATGTCACCCAGGCAGGTCATATAGACCAATTATTATTGAATGTGGAAGATCTTCTTATTGAAATTACCATTGCAACTCCCTATTTGTTTCCTCTTATTAGCATTGATACTGAGATTTTTTCTTATTAAAACTATCTTAGATTGATGAAATTATATATTAACTCCCAGATAAAAATAACTTGTAAGTGACTCTTCTCTATCTAAATCCCTTCCTTTTTTCCCCAAATAAGTACAATTAAGTAAAATAAGTCAGCCCGTTGGTTAAGGTTGAAAATGTATACTTCATTGATAATCTATGATCTAACATAACTCTACTGAGCAGGAAACACATTTTGATCAGTAGTATGATTTACTCTTGATTAATTTTGTTGACCAACACTCACTTTTCAAGACCTTACAAAGAATTTTTAATAATATATTTTAGGATATTTTTTCCTGCAAGTCAATCTCACAGGCTCACAGTTGATGAATTTCTTCCTTTCCCTATTTTATGAAATTTAAATATGTCACCAGTTCCAACGACTCTCTGATTCTCATAGATATTACAAATACCACAAAAGTAAATAATTACTCAGTTCTACCGCTTATTTTGCTACCCAGGAATTTAATCCTCGGGATTAGATGCCTTGAAATCACTGAGATAATTAGGGTGCTTTCTGGCTTTCTCTTATATTGACTTTTGCCTTAAGACAACAATTTAATTTTTACTGTTGTAACTGTTGCTTGATCCATCACATTCTCTTATAATTGTGGCTTTATCTATGATATTGTCCGTAGTAGTAATAATTTAATATAGCAAATTAATATTTGATTTATTTAACTTCCATTATTATCAGCTCAACCAAATAAAGAACTGATTATTTACATTCTCTGATCTACCTTATACCACTAAACATAGGTAAAGAAAACCTTCACTTTTTTCTTCTTTTCAATAATGACTAGCCTAGATTCAAACTTTGCTTTATAAATATGAATGTTTATACTTAGAATGAATGTATTTTTTTAAATTTTACCTCTCCTTGAAATTATCTACTTAAAGTCTTACCTTTTTCCTTGTCATTTCTTTATACTACTACTTTCTGTGTGTGTGTGTGTGTGTGTGTGTATAATATATAGTTTTTGTTAAATATTAAGCAAAATGGAAGCAAAATCCTTGAAATTTACTATGAAAATTTCTTTGATCTACTAACCTTCAAGTAGTAGTTACCACGGACCACCTAGTTGGTGCAGTGGATAGAGGACCAGTGCAGGAGTCAGGAGGACATGAGTTCAAAGCTCACCTCATATACTTGATATTCACTAGCTGCATGACCATGGGCAAGTCATTAATCTCATCCTGGGTCATCTCCAGTCATCCTTATGAGCATATGGGCACTGGATTCAGATGGCTCTGGAACAGAAGTGAGACTGGTGACCTGCGCAGCCATCCCTCATTCAAAACAAATGCAAGTCATGTCACCATTTTTCTGACGGTATTGTCTTCGTTGGCAACTAAGCACAAATACACACAATAGTTACCAGTCACTGATGCCTCTTTTTTTGGACTTTTTTTGGTTAATCGCAAATTAAAAATTTTCGAGATATGAGCTTTAAAACATGAAACTAGTGTAGAATACATAATGAATTTCATTTTGCTACTGCCTTTCAAATAACTTCTTCCATGAAAACTAGAACTTTGTGTTTTCTGGGAAACGTGGGAGTGGCAGGCCTTATTTTTCAGGGAAAAAGACTCAAAACACAAACACATAAGAAGAAATATAGAATATATAATTCATTTATCAAATGAGATCCACTGACATTGCTCCCTCTAAACTTTATACCATTTAACTCTCTGAATTTCTCTATGGAATAGATTCTCTGACCACAATGAGTAAAAGAAGGTGTTGGAGATGGATGATTAAAAGTTTACTTAGCAGACAACAGACAGAAATGCAGGGCAAAAGGCAAAATCCAATCACCTAAAAGATTTTATTAACTCTTTTAACTTTGAAATTGATCACTAGAAAAATTGTACTTCTTCCTTGAATATAAGAGGTTTTAAAGGAATTTAACAACATAGTCTATCTTAAAAGTCGCTATAATTTGAGTCTGATAATTATGTAAAAGAATTTTCACATTATAAAAAAATCTGTCAATTGTACAAGCTTAAAATCATTTTAGCATTTACTACACGGTATTTATTCTGGACTTTAGTCTTTTTGAAATTGTTCTCATAGGTTAAAGACTTCCAGTTGTATGCAAGTTGACTATGTGTCTTTTCTATCACATTCCTTTATATCTATTTCAATTTCATTCAATTATGTTTAGACAATCATTTACTAAGCACACACTATGTAAAAAGAACTGAATTAGGTAATGGAATAATATTATTAGAGAGAAACCTTTGCAATCATGTAGGTAACATTATATACCCACACTATTGCTTTTTTCATTGAGAATGACTGATATTTGTGATTAAAATTTCCTTTTAAAGAAATTATCTCCCTTTCCTTATGCTTTCTATTACAGATTCTACCTTTTCAATCAGGTATCAATATTTTTCTTGTATGTTCTTCATTTGAATTTATATAAACACATAGTTCATTAAATGTGCTATTATTATTATTAAAAGTTGAGTGACTTTTTCTTTAATGTTTATTTGTTTATTTTTAGTTTTCACTATTCATTTTCACAAAATTTTGAATTCTGAATTTGCTTCTCAGCTTTGTACATCCCCTACCTCAAAATACTGTGCATTGTGATATCCGTTCCCCAATCTTCACTCCCTTCTATATCATTTCTCCCTTCTCTTATCCACATCTTCTGTCTTTCCATGGAAGGAAAGATAGATTTCTACACCACGTTACTTATATTTTCCATTTCCCAGCTGCATGCAAAGAGAGTTTTCTTCATTTGTTCAGAATATTTTGAGTTTCAACTTCTCCCTCTTCTTCCATCCCCACTTCCATTCTCACATACCTCTACTGAGAAGGCAAGCAATTCAGTATAAGATATATGTGTGCAGTTTTGCAAAAGATTTCCATAATAGTCACGTCGTGTAAGACTAATTATATTTCCCTGCATCTGATCCTGCCCCCCATTTATTCTATTCCCTTTTTTGAACTTGTCAATCCCCAAAAGTGTATACTTCTAACTACTCTCTTCTCCAACTTGCTCTCCCTTCTATCATCTCCCCATTCCACCTATCCCCTTCTTTCCAACTTTGCTCTAGTGTAAAATAGATTTTCATACCAAATTGAGTTATTGAGTTACATGTCTGTTATTTGCTCCTTAAGCCAAATCTGATGAGAGTAAGCTTCACTTTTCCCTTTCACCTGTCATCTTTTCCCATCCATTGAAAACTCTTTTTCTTGCCTCATTTATGAGAGATAATTTGCCCCATTTCATTTCTCTCTTTTCCAAATACATTCCGCTCTCACACCTTACTTTAATTTTTGAAAAATCATCCCTTCCTATCTGAAACATCTTGCGCTGTCTGTATATATACACACACACATATACATACATATACATATATATGTATATATATAGATAGATAGATACATACATACATACATACATAACTGAAAGAACCAAAACCACAACACACAGTAACCATCATGAACAAGGAAAAGGAAAACAATTTCGAAAAAGCCAGAGAATTTTTCTATGGGGACAAGGACCAAAACAAGAACAGCAAAGAGGTCAGTAGTGAGACTTTGCTTCCATCTGAATCTTCAGAAGGGACTATGAACTTCTCGCATGCACCAAAAGATCTCCTGGAACAACTGAAGAAGGAAATAGAAAAAAAACCTAGCTAATTATTTTAAAAGTATGAAAAAATAATTCACTGATACGAACATATATTTAAAAAGAAAAATTGAACAAATGGAAAAGGAAGTCCAAAAATTAACTGGAGAAAATAACTCTTTAAACAAAACAATTGGAAAGACAGAAAAGCAGATAGAAAAGTTAACTGAAGAAAACAATTTGATAAAAATTATAACTGGCCTACTAGTAATGACACTATGAGAAAGAATCAGTCAAACAAAATCTAAAGAATGAAAAGATAGAAGAAAGTATAAAATAACTAACTGAAGAAATGTCATTGCCAAATTCCAGAACTATCGAACGAAGGAGAAAATAACAGAGTTAACCAAAAATAATGGTTGGGGGAGTTGAAAGAAGAAATTGACAGCAATAGAATATCAGTGGGGACTTCCACCTCCCCCTCTCTGTACTTGAGAAATGTAACCTCAAAATAAATAAGAAAGCACTTAAGGAGGTACACTAAATTTTGGATAAGTTGGATATGATACATCTCAGAAGAAAATTGAGTGGGAATAGAAAGGAATATACATTTTTCACAGCATTACATGGCACATATGCAAGAACTGAACATGGACTAGGACATAAATACCTTACAATCCAGCGCAGAAAGACAGAGATAGTCAATGCATCTTTCTCAGACCATAATGCAAAAAAAATATATATAAAAAGGTCATTTCAAGATAAATCAAAAAGGAATTGGAAACTAAATAATCTAATAGCAAAGAAGGAATTGGTTAAAGAACAAATCATAGAAACAACCACTTCGTTCAAGAGAATGCCAATAATGGGCAAACTATCAAATCTTATGGAATACTGCAAAAGCAGTTCTTAGGGGAAATTTTGTATCATTGAATGCCTACGGAAATAAAATAGAGAAAAAAGGAGATAAAAACTTGCTCATGCAACTGAAAAAGGTAGAAAAAGAACAAATTGAAAATCCCCATGTAAATACCAAATTAGAAATACTGAAAACCAAAGGAGAGATTAATAGAATTGAAATTAAGAAAACTATTGAATTAATAAGTAAAAACAATAGTTGTTTTTTGAAAAAACCAAGAAAATTGATAAACCTTTGGTCAATATTATTTAAAAAAAGAAAGAAAAAATCGCATGACTAATATCAAAAAGGAAAGGCAAGAACTCACTTCCAAGGAGGATAAAATTAAAACAACACTTAGAAATTACTTTGTCCAACTTTATGCCCACAATTTCGATAATCTAAGTGATATGGATGAGTATTTTAAAATATGCAAACTGCCCAGATTAACAGAAGAGGAAGTTGAATACTGAAACAACCCCATATCAGAAAAAAAGAAATTGAACCAGCCATCACTGAACTCCCTAGGAAAGTATCTCCAGGTCCAGATGGATTGACAAATGAATTCTATCAAGCATGAAAAGAACAGTTAATTCCAATAGTATTTAGACAATTTTTGAAAATTGAGGAAGAAGGAGTCCTTCCAAATGCTTTCTATGACAGAAGTAGCCTGTTGATACCTAAACCAGGAAGAGACAAAACAGAGAAAAAAAATTATAGACCAATTTCTCTAATGTAAATAGAGGCAAAATTTTTAAATAACAGTTTAGCAAAACAAATACAGCACCTTATCACAAGAACAATACATTATTATCAAGTAGGATTCATATCAGGAATGCAGAGCTGGTTCAATATTAGGAAAACTATTAGCATTTTCGATCACATCAACAACAACACAAATGAAAATCACATGATTATCTCAATAGATGAATAAAAACTTTCAACAAAATACAACACCCATTCCTATTAAAAACACTTAAGAATATAGGAATAAATGGAACGTTCCATACAGTAATAAACAGTATGTAACTAAAATCTTCAGCAAGCATTACAGGCAAAGGAAATAAGCTAGATTCATTTCCAATGAGATGAGAGATGAAACATGATTGTCCACTGCAACCACTATTACTCAGTATGGTACTAAAAATATCAGCTGTACCAATTAGACAAGATAAAGAAATTGTAGGAATAAGAATAGCGAAAGAGGAAACTAAATTATCACTCGTTGCAGATGATATGATGATATACTTAGAATGTCACAGAGATTCAAGTAAAAAACTACTTGAAATAATAAAGAACTTTGGTAAAGT
>JAQQSK010013847.1:0-11340 GCA_028658325.1 Potorous gilbertii
TGAATATTTCTTGTATTATTGTATCAAGATACTTTTTTTATTGTAGCTTTCAGGTCATCTGATTAATTCTTATGTTTTCTCCTCTTAATCGATTCTCTAGCTCAATTATTTTTCTTATAAGGCATGTCACATTATCTTCTATTTTTCATTCTTTATATTTTATTTCATTATTTCTTAGTCTCTTGTAACTTCACTGGCTTCTCCTTTCCCAATTGTAATTTTCAAGGAGTCATTTTCTTGTGTCAGATTCTGGATCTCCTTTTCCAGTTGGTTAACTTGCTTTTCATAATCTTGTTTTTCTTGGATTATTCTTATTTTTTAAAAATTTTCCCTCCTTCTTTCTCATTTGATTTTTAGAGTCTTTTAAAAGTTCTTCTGTGATTTTCCTGGCACAGGTAACTATTTGACATCACCATTTGAGGTAGGAGCTTTTGTATTTTTTTGTTTCAGTATCCTCCTCTGAAGATAAGCCCTGGTCTTCTCCATTCCCATAGTAAATTTCTGTGGTTGAGTTCTTTCTTCTTTGCCTGTTCATTATTTTTTCAAAATTGTTATTGTAATCACCTGAAACCACGACTCCACCCTCCCGTAAGTGAGGGCACTTGGATCACTACATATCACATATAACATCTTATGTATCATTCTAGTTTTCTTTGAATTAACACAAGTAAGGACTGGAGATTGTATTGTCAATGTGTTTTTAATGGTAGCTATATGAATAGAGAAAAAGAATTGGATGGGAAAGATTTTGTGGAGGTAAAAATGACAGAATTTGGTATCTGATTGCATGTGTGGCATAACTGTTAGCAGGAATCCAGTAGGATATCTACATGAGTGGAAGCAATTGGGAAGATCTTTCCCATCCATTAACAGACTCATGCCACATAGAAGGGTGAGTTACATGAGTCTGAGTCACATGGAGCCTGTGGTGGGAGGCGTTTGCTGAATGGGTGGAACAGGAAGAGGTGGGACTAGAGCAGAGCTGAGAGGAAGTTGGTCAGACTAGTCAGATCTGGGAAAGACAAAGGAAGTAGGCAGCTGGCTGTGACTGAGAGAAGGGCACTTTGCTTAAATGTGTAGAGACTTCTTGGTTACTGTGATGGATTTCTTTATTCCTATGATGGATTTGATTTTCTGGTTTTGGGAGTGGGCTTTCTGGTGTTTGCATAAATGTTTTTCTTCTTCTTTCTATACAGAGAGTCTATTATACAATTCAAAACTGCACCAGTATATTCATAGTCACCATCAGTACTGTGAGCCTTGCCTTGGCGATACAGAGATGTGCTTAGGACATCCTTTTCCTTTTATAAAGACTTTCCAAATTGGTGACATTTTATAGCATATTGTACCTATGCAAATTTCATTGTTGTACCCTATAGGTGCTTGATGAAATTAATAAAGCAGGATCCCTAGACAATCTTCAGGTTCCATCTTACTTTCTCTTGAATCTTGAGTTTATATAGCACCCTAGCTAGTTTTTCATATGGAAACAAATCTAGGAAAGAGCCTCTGTGGCTTTATCAAGAACAAACAGATTGTGCTAAACTAAACACATTTTCTCTCTTGACAGGGTTATTAACCTGGTATATTAGAAAAATACTTTAGAAATTATTTCTCTAGATTTTAGTAGCTTTAGATTTGAGCTTCAGTAAAATTTATTAGCCAGCCATGCAAATGGTTTGTATTGGAAAAGACTTGATAATTCATTAAAGATTGTCATGCTATTTTTTTTATGGAAAGATGAGTGGGTGTGAGCTAGATCACAGTGCAAATGGATGAGTTTGGAAATGATAAACTGGCTGGGTTCATAGGATAGTTATAAATAGTTTAATGTCAACTTAGAATCAAGTATACTGCTTAGTGTCAAGTATACTGCTCCAGGGGCTGGCGCTTATGCCTTTGCTATTTAAAATTTTTATTGATAACTTGGATAAAGAAATAGATAACACACTTAGCAAATTTGAGATGACTCAAAGCTGGGAGGGATATTTAACATACAAGATGATAGAATCATTATCCAAAAGGTCTTGACAAGATAGAGCATTGGGTATTTTCAAATTAGATGGAATTTAATAGGCATAAATGTAAAGTTTTATACTTGGTCTCAATGAGATTCACAAATGAAAGATGGAGGAACAGTGACTAGATAGTAGTTTGAAAAAAATGTGCAAGTTTTACTGTACAGAGGCTTGATAAGAGTCTGCAGAGTGGTTTGGAAGCTCAGAAATTCAAATACATATGTTTGGGTAGATGTGCACCTTCCATATAGATATATGTGCACATATGCACACATACATATGTGTATGTATACCATCAGTTGTGCTAAAATTTGATATATGTGTTCCTAAAAAAACTCAACACACTATTAAAAATTGTGCAACAATATGGGATGTTGGAGAAAATTAGGCTAGGAACTCAACGCTTTAAAATGTCATCAATGTCACATTAAAAAATGGAACTTAATAAAAACAGTGGTATCATTTTACATGTTGAATACTTAAAAAAACATAAATACTATAATAAATAGTGTCTTCATCCCTGGCCTCAGGCTGCTACCTAACCTGCACCTGGCTCCTATGGGGCCAGAATGGCTATGGATTAAAGGATGGTACAAGGGGAGGAGACAAGTGAAGACTAACCATCTCCTACCCATTGCTCTCACTGTACCAGATACACAATAAATATGGCACTTTACCCTGAAAAAAACCTGGTTTGCTTGTGGATGTGGACTTCATACATTTAGCTTATGAGTTATTATGAAGTGTTGGAGTTTGTGTTGGTTTGTATATTGTTTTCTTGCTGCATCTTATAGGATGAAATCAAGCATAAGCAAATGTGAAAGCTTTGTCCTTAAATTGTGCCTTAATATATAAATCATGTTGGAATAAATTCACATTTTCAAAACAAAGCACTATGTCATAGTTGACTATTTCTATGCATGTATATACATATATACATATGTGCATATATTTATGCACACACATACAGGTACAGAATAAATAAAAATAAATATGAAATAATTAAACACAAGGAAATTAAAGAAAGAATACACTAACAGAGGCATCAAGAAATGCTTCTTCTATAAGGTGGTCTTGAATTGCATCTTGAAGGAAGAGAAAGATTCTGTTATTTGAAGTTAGAGTACTATGCATGATTAACACAGAGAGAGAAGGAAGAGCAGCTTGAACTAGGTCATCGGATGCAGGAAGGGAAATAATGTGTAATGAATTTGAAAAAATAGGTTGAAAATAGACAGTGAAGATTTTTTGAAGGCCAAAAAAAGGATTTTATATTTGATACTATGAGCAACAGGAAGAAGAGTTTATAGAGTAGAGGAGGGAAATGGTAAAGTCTGAGCTTTTAAGTAAAGTGAATTTACTGGCTATGCAGAAAATAGTTTGAAATGGGAAGAGACTTGAGGCAAATAGAAAGGAAGGCCATTATATGAGTTTAGGTGAGAAATGATGAGTGCCTGAATTAAGGAGGTAGATATATGAATAGAGAAAAAGAATTGGATGAGAAAGATTTTGTGGAGGTAAAAATGGCAGGATTTGGTATCTGATTGGATATGTGGCATAACTGTTAGCAGGAATCCCGTATGAAATCTACATGAGTGGAAGCAATTGGGAAGTTTGGAAGAGGGATCATTTTGAAGAAAAGATAAGTTTAACTTTGGGCATGTTGAATTTGACACATCTCCAATCCAGTTTGAGAATTTTTTTTTTTAGACAATTGGGATTAACTAATTTGCCCAGGATCACATGTGTCTGATGCTAGATTTGAACTCAGTTCCTCCTGATTCCAGGGCTGGTGCTTTATCTCCTGTGCCACCTACCTTCCCTTTAACCACTTAATCAGTGTTGTGTCAGAAAAAAACTGAAACCTGGAAAAGACCTTTGCTTAAAAGTCTAAGGTCCCCCACTGCATTCAGGGTCATTGCCAGTCATCCTGACCTATGTCTTGCAAATGGACTCTGATGACTCCGGAAGAGAAAGTGAGGCTGATGACACTGCACAACCCTGCCTCACTTGAATCCAATACATGTGCAAGTCAAGACATCACCCTTCTCTTTGGTCCTCTTAGAAAATGAAGGATAAGCAACAATAAAAATCTGAAATGTCCAGGAGGTAGTTGGTGATATAAAATGGAATCTTAGGGGAACCATTGAGATTAGAATGATCTTTTGGAAAGTATTCATGAGATGGTTGTCATGCCTGTTAAGAACCTTGAGATCATACCATGTGAAAATGCATTGAAAGATTTTTGGATATTTGACTTACAGAAAATAAGGAGGGTGTGGGCATGGTAGTTATTTTGAAATTCTCAAATTTTGAAAAACTCTCTCTCTCTCTCTCTCTCTCTCTCACACACACACACACAGACACACAGACACACAGACACACAGAATTAGATATATTCTATTTGACTTTAGAGGGAAGAACTAAGATCAAGGGATACAAGTTGAAAAGAAACAAATTTAGGTATAATATAAGGGAAAAATTTTCTAACAATTCCATATATAGTAAAGTGAGCTCTCCCTCACTGAGGCCTCCAAACAGCAATCAGATAACTTATCAGGTAGGATGCAGAGGAGACTCTTATTCAGCTATAGCTTGCAGGTAGAAGTGAGAGCTGGTCTCTGAAATTTCTTCCAACCCTCAGATTCCTTAAGTCTATGATCTAGAAATGATACTTTTCCAAGCTTCATTTTTGAATTCATTTCAAGTTATCCTAATTTTGATTTCTAATATGTCATAGAAACTTAATCTAAGGATATAAAAGGGATTTAATTAGCATCAATGTCTAAAGCTGTATTGAACAATATCCTGCCTTTCTTCAAATGTCAGCAATTTCACATTTTTCTTGAAATTAAAAAAAAAAGCTGTCAAACTAATGTATGATCTAAGTAACTTAAGTCCATGACAAAACAATCAACTATATATTAAATTTGTGTATATGGTATTTTGTTTTTGGGAGTCCATTCAGCACCTTTATGTTTTGGTTACTTTACATTTTTTTCAGCTATTGATATTTTGAGTTGAAAATGTTTAAAGTTGCTTTTAGTTTGTGGACCCTCAGCAAGTATGCCATTTTTTTTAAACCAAATCTACTTCATCACTTAGTCTCTGCTTCCACAGAGTTCCTCTACCTCTGTCATATGTGCTCCAAATACATAACTCAGGTAAGGAAATGGGAATTTTCTTCTGTAAACAAAATCTGACTGATATGAGCATCATAAACATGTGAAGAGCCAAAGCAAACACATTTGTGTTATAATTTATGAATGACTAGGCAAAGCTTAGCTGTATTCATCATTACTTCCTTAGAACCCATTTACTTACTAGAATAAAATAGGGTACAACAAATTGTACGTATAGTTCTGCACGCAAGATTCCTCCTCTTGTTTCTTTTTTCTTAAACTTTTACAAAAGCACACTGCATTAACATCTTATGCTACTATTAATAGTTCATCCTTAATAGGAAGGTACTTACTAGAACTTACTTTCCTGCTTATCTCCAATCCCTTGTTTTCCTCTTATAACCACTTCAGTTAAAATAATTCCATTGATAGTCTGTTGAATTAACGACATTATTTTGTTTTTTTTCTTCTGTGTTTCTAGTTTGGCTCATAAGTGAGTGCTAATGGTCACATTCAGCTATGATGACTCCTTTAAGGCATCTTTAGGAAAGAGAAGTCGAGTACAAGTACACAATGTAAAAAGCATCCATTAGAACTGTATTTCAAACATTTGGAGATAACTTGTGTGGGGGAGCCATAATAGCCTAATAAGACGTCTTAATAATATCTTTAGAGAATCATAGACATGGGAGAGGCCATCTAGTCCTTAAAAAAGGAAAGGGAAAAAAGAACCTATAAAAAAAACAAAAAAACAAAAACCTTTCTACCACATACCCAACAAGTGGGCAGCCAGACTTTGCTTGAAAATTTCCAATGAGAAGGACATCTACTATCTAATGAAGCAGCCCATTACATTGTCTAATTCTAATTGTTAAGAAGGTTTTTCTGATATCAGATCTATATTTGTCTCTCCAACAACTACTCATTGGTCTGCCTTCTGGGAAATAGAACAGAACAGAACAGAACCTCTTTCACAATATAGCCCTTCAAAATATTTGAAGACAGTTGTGATTTGCCAATATTTTTTCCTCCAGGTTAGCTTCGTTAGACTGATCTTTATAATACGTGAGTCTTGATTATATTTATTGTACATTCCATAAAAAGTTCAGAAGATCTTTTGTACTCTATTGCCTGAATATCTATAACAGTGGTTCCAAATCCTCCTCGCTCTAATTTTGGACTTTCCCCCTCATAAAGAATTGTATGTTATACTCTATGTTCAAGGCTCACATTATAGTAGGACTTTTGAAAGTGTCTCCACAGTCATCTTCTCCAAAATGTTATTAGTAATAGTAACAAGATAGAAAAACAGATGGTAGATAGATAGATGATAGATAGATAGATAGATTGATAGATAGATAGATAGATCATGTCTATGAACCATAGCAGAGGTTAAGACAGAAGTGGTAGATATGGTCTATTCCCAACCTGGTCAGCACAACTTGGTTTCCAGTAGCCTTTGCTCCTTCACAAAATTACACCACAGATTACTAGCCAGGAAACCAAGAGTGTGATGCTGCCCTGCACTGCAAGGATCTTTTGACAAAAAACTAATTAACAATACCTTCAAAATGTAATTACCATACATCAACAGAAAGATAGAGATTTTCAATTATCTCTGGTAAATAGTACTGAAAGTTTCTTGTATAATCAACACTTTATTTGAGGAAACAACAAAATAACATTACTGAGTCAGGAGCAATGCAACTTTACCTCCTGTAGGATTGTACCTACCCTAGTAATCATGCAGGTCATTTTCTTGAGTAAGCCCCTGTGATGGCAAGCAAAATAGGATCTTTTGTTGTTTTTGTTTTAGTATAGTCAAGTGCCTCTGATTGAATCAGAGGAGTCTTTACAGAAACAAGAGTTGTATTGTTAATATGATTAAATTAATGTGCCTCCCCATTGAGGGGAGTTTAATTGGGGAAGATTTGTAGGAAGGCCCATACCTTTTGTTAGTGAGGCACTGGTTCTCAAGGGTTGGGATGCTCTCTGACTCTAAGAAAAGGTATAAATACTCTAGGGGTGAGGTTTTACTCATCTTACTGGAAGTGTTTGTCCAGATGAGGACCCTTGGAGGTTGCTAAGGAGACCCCTGGCTTTAAGAACCCAGATGTCATACTTCCCTCTCTGGTAACTGTGGTCAGACAGTTGGGGTCCAATTTTCTGTTGAATTCAGACAGAGGAAACCATGTCTGTTGATCTTTTAATTTCTCTCTATTTTCTTTGAAATTTGGGGTACTGACTCCCCTGAACTAGATGAATGGTATTTGTGCTTTGGTTAAAGGAATGATACATGTGCTTGATTGAAGTGATTGTTGACCCCTCAAAAGTTGCCTTTCCTTTTATGAATGCAGATCTAAGAACCTGAGGTAGCAGGACCCCCTGTGTATGTTGGGGTGCTTAATGATACAGCCCCTGGATTACATTGCTATAATAAGCTGAAACAAATACAGAGGGCTTTTAAGAGAGCTGCTGACTGCTTGGCAGAAGAATCACAGAACTGTCATTTTCCTTGCTCTTGACTCCACTTTTTCATCCCTCTTCTGTGACAAAAGACTGCAAAAGAACCACAGATCTTTTGCCAGGACACAATTAGCTATTTGGGTGTTTAGCACCTACTTTGTTGATATAGTCATTTACCTTGTTAACTTCATAAAGTGCCCCAAAGGTACTTTGGAATGGAATTCATTACCTCTGAATTGGTCTATCTATCATCTATCTATTCACCTATCATTTTTTTCTTAAATAAAATCCTCCTCTATAATCTGGGTTATCACCTTCATAACAAGGAAGTATGATCTTCAAGTGAAGATGGGAATTTAGTCAGAAAGCCTTTTATTATTTATATGTATACATATATTTATTTTTAATTAGTCATCACTTGAGCTATCTGAAATAATAATTAGGCAGTAAGAGTATGGATAAAAATGGATCCCTTGGGAACTAATAAAATATGATGCAATTTAAAGCATATTAAACATATTCATCTTCCCAAGATAAAGAAAAACATGTCAAATTTGAGCTTAAGCCAAAGCCATTTCAAAATATTAGCCACAAAGATGATGAGTTTTTCGTTCATTTTGAAAGATGAACCGAAAAACACATTTGGTCCAGAGGGAAAAATACAAGGTGCTATCCTGTTATATGACTTGAGAGCACAAGTTATTATGAAAAATTAACATATTGTAAAATAAAGGCTGTTTGTGAAGCACATTTTACAAAACAAAAATAGGAACCCATTCAATTCACTGTAATACTAGACTCACAAGTCAAAAGTCAACAACTATTACATACTTACTGTGTGCCAGGCACTATGCTAAATGTTGGGAGCACAAATGAGTTCTAGTAGAAAGACAGTCCCTCCCTTCATGTTCCTTATATTCTAATGGGAAGTGGGGAGCCAAAACATAACAAGAAGCTGAAAAGTACATTGGGGGCAAGGCAGAGAAGAAGAAAAAGTCCCTAAAAAAGTCAGGAGTGCAGTCTGAAGAGGAAAGCCTGGGTCTCTTCCTTGAAATGAGAGTTCTGGGAGAAACCATATTGAGCATCCATAGAGGGGCTGAGCATTGTAGAGAAAGTCCCAAAGAGTTAAGCATATAGCCTGGAAACATATAAATCTAGAATAAAATTTAACTTAGTAGGCATGTTATTAAGCACCTACTACATTCCAGGAATTGGTAAATATTAATACATTTTTTGAAGAATTACATAGTGATCAGACTCTCGAGTTTCTTGTTTGCCTTTGATTTACACATACCTAAAGTGTAATAGCATTACCTACTTTATAATTAAAAGTGAAAAACAAAACAGTTTCTGGGGTTTAGGTCCAAAATAGGTTCTACGGACATTCCTTGATATAAATAAAATCATATTGTAAAATTCCACTCACAGGATTGGAAAGGTAGGAATACTGTTTATATTCCATATGTAAGATCTTAATGTCAAGGAATTTTCACATTGGAATATAGTATGCTCGCAATCAATATTTATAGAAAAAGATTACAGTGCAGTTTTCTTTAAGCACTGCACATTTCTAAACGCTTGGTGAAATTGATAAGCAGTGTTCTGGGAAGTGTGAATGTAAAGTCTCAGAATCCACCAACAATGAAGAAATTATTGCTGTCTTGGATAGGGGAAGGCTGACCTCCAGAACACACTGGCATCAGAAAAGTTCTTGAAAAGACAAATAATTATCTCGGTGGACTCTATAACTTCTAGATGATCTTGTATTTCTGTGTTACTACTATGGCCAGCAAACTACCACCAAAACTCCTTTCTCCTCAAAAATTTTTTGGGAATAAATATATTTTTCCCTACACAAATGTATCTACAGTGGAAATCATTACCAAAATTTATCCTATTTGTAAATTCACCTTGATGTCAACATTCTTGGAATGGTGTAAGACAAAAGATATTGTTCAATAACATTAAAATATAAGTACATATTCTCTAGAAACATCAAAGTGCATAATCTAAGATTAGTAAAAAGTGAGCTAGAAAGATGAAAATGTCTTGTTTTTGCACTTTACCTCCACTAGTATGATAAATTGTTATGTAGTGCAATGCATTTCAACCAAAAATTCCTTTTCTGAGTCCATATTCTGAAATGGTCCATGATAAAAGCCCATTGCCAATTTATTATAAATAGTATTCTGTATTCCTTTTCAAATAATTTGGAAAATTTGCACATAGTAGGCACTTAATAAATACTTATAAATTGATTGATTCGTTACAAAGCACTAACATTCAGATTGCTAGCAGTCAAAAAAAATATATAAACTCTATGCTAAAGTCCTCTGTAAACATAACTCGTCAAGTACCATAAAGCCAGGCTATGCTTGCTGGTTTCATTATCTTTTATGTGGCGATGGTTTTGAGGGAGGTTGTTAATATGAACCACAAGCCTCTACTTATTTTTATTATTGCATATTAGATCAAGTAAGTATAAAATTCTTATATAGAAATATAAAAACAATATAACTACCTACTTCAACCAGAGAAATAGAGGTTGCTTTTATACTAGTGCGGGGAACCATTATGTATATTAAAATATTTTAATGAACGTTTACTCCATTACTTTCTTACTCTAACAGCGTACGATTTAACTCCAATTAATATCATAAAATTATGTTTAAAAGAAATATATCTCTTCATAACTTGAAATACATAATGTCTAGCCTATGAAAAAGCTCTATATATGCTAGATTAGTATAGTCTATTCCTATTGCCAACTCCAAAATGTTTCTGTTTCTGGCCATTTGTTTCTGACCAAACATCTTTCGGTCATTTTTTTCTTTTTTTGTACCACAAGAGGTCGCTCTTAAACTCTTGTATCTTTATTGGTTGTTCCCCAAAGCTAACCAGGGCCAGGTATGGTATTGGAATGCTATAATTTCTCAGGGAATTAGGAACCACATTTTCTGACCTGTGAATCATATAAAATTTATTCTCATTGTCAAGGAGTTTTCAAAACTGATTAAGAAACTTACTATGCTGAGGAGCTTAGGACTCCATGATGGTATTTAAATTCTTGCATTTATTCTAATGACTTGTATTTTGTTCCTATTTCAACTTTACACTAATTTTATGGTAAAGAGCAGAGTTCCATTACATAAAGACATGCAACCTACATCTCACAGTAAAGGTACATCATTTTATCGGTTCTTTTAGAGTGGCAAAACTGGTATCATTGAAAGGGTTGGTGGGTCCAATTGGACCAGGTAGGATCCCTTGAAGCATGTCACTGTGCAGACTGTGAGAAATGAAAGTAATCACTCACTGTTTTAGACATTATCAAAAGATATATCAGCAGATATATTAACTACCTCTGAATTCATCAGCATTCAAAGGTAGGGGCACTGTCAGGAAGAAAGATGTGAAAGAAAATATGGGATAATTCAAGAAGTGATGCTATCAAATCAACAGTGGCAACAGGGAGAAAGGGATCATTTTTAAAGTAGATCCTATATACTCTTAAGCTCATATTTGAATTATATTCCTTACCTTCTAATACCAGATGTAATAACTTTACTTTTATTTTTTGCAGCAACTCTCTGAAACAAGTAGGGAAGGTAACTTTATTCCCATTTTATAAATGGAAAATAAGGATCAGAGAGATTCAATGACTTGCCCAAGGTTTTATAAAGAGTGACCAAAGTAGGACTGCTATCTAACTCTTCTACCTACCAATATTCTCC
>JAQQSK010013848.1:0-11340 GCA_028658325.1 Potorous gilbertii
GATTCAATCAGAGAAGAATAAAAATATGCTGTGAAGCATGAGGACCCAGTTAACATTAGGTAACATGAATTTGTGGTGTGTTTAGTCTACATGGGTAGACTTTCTCAAGTCTAACATCTAGTCCCTAGTCTAATGACTTTCTTGCATTCAGTAGCATGGGAGTGGAAGTGGGAAAAGTGGCCGATGTGGATGACCCAAGGTTAGGAATTGACAGGGCATAAATAGTTTAAGGTGGTAGATAGGGTGGTAGACAGTGCAATGAAATAGTTAACTATAGGGTCAAGACTGTAAAGGAAGGGAAGAAAATGGAGAATGGGGTTGGGAAATGAAGAAACTGAAAGTTATAGTGAGGAGCAATGATAAGTTTAGGAAAAGTGAAGTAAGACAGATGTGATAAGATTATAATCAGAGGGGAATTTCAAACCTTGAGGTCACAGAAGTAGTAGAATTTAGCATGATGGTGAGCTAGAAACTGATCTCCAAATGATTGGGAGGTGTATTAGAGATGAAGGTCAATGGAACTGAGAAGTTTGACGTATCCAGAAGGTGAAGAATTCAAGAGGACATTAATTCATATATTGAAATCTCTAAGTAGGACAGCAGGATTTGGTATACAAAAAGAACTTTAAGCCGGTTATTAAACTCCTTGAGAAAGGAAGGAACAACTGGAATATAGGAACAAAGATCTGTACCAGATGCTAGTGATAGAGAGTAAACCTCAAAGGAGAAAAGATCTCAGAGTGACAAAAGGCAGCAGAAGGGTCTGGAAGTACGTGTGTTTGTCCTTTGTTGCCAAAGAAGACCATGCCATCAGAGAAATAATGACATGACTTGCACTTGACTTTGTTTTGAGTGAGGGAGGGCTGTGCAGGTCACCAGCCTCACTTCTCCTCCAGAGTCATCTGAATCTAGTGACCAGATATTCATCAGGATGACTGGAGATGAGCCAGGATGAGGCAATTGGGGTTAAATGACAGCTAGAGTGTCAAGTGTCTGAGGTGAGATTTGAACTCAGGTCCTGATTCCTGCCCTGGTGCTCTATCCACTGCACCACCTGGTGTTCAAAGAGTGTTACAGGTTCTGCTGAGAGTGGTAATGTCTTCAGAAGAATGTCAGATTTCTTAAAATTAAAAAAAAAAAGATGGAAAGAATTAAAGAGACCATGGACAAAAGACAGAGGTTACAGAGGGAATATGGAAGGGGAAAGAAGAGGAGAATGGAGAACTGGGTAGGAATAAGGAAAAGATATTGAGGAGAGAATGGGAAATGGTACTAGGGGGGTCAAAGGTTTTCCTTTGCAAATGGTAACTTAATCACAGGAATTAAAAGATCCAGAGGTAGAAGTTTATAAGTTATGGGAAGTATGCTGATAGGGATTTGTAGAATCGTGGAATGGCATGGGTGTGGCACTATATGCTTTTTCTTTTCCAAACAACAAGAAACTTCTTATGGAGCTTGTGGGGAGTTTGAGTCAGGTTTCTGAGTAAAGAAATACTTTGAAACCATTTCCTCAGAGCTATTTTGGTTTGGTTTCTGGGCCAGGCCTGATAGTTAAAGTGATTTAGCCAAGTGGCTCTAGGCTGTGTGTTTCGTTTCCGATCTAGGTGACTCCCAGTTGTGTATCTCTGCTGGAGTTTGGATGAGTCTTGGACACCTCTATGGATACAGAGGACAATTGAATGTTAATGGTGATTCAGATGACCTTGAAACCCTCCCCCCCTTTAATTCTCAGAAGTATGCAGTATATGGATGGGGAGTGAAAGATCAACAACAGCTTCTGCAAGTGTTAATTATAGCAACAATAGAGTTTCTGCTAGAAAGTGGACATTTGCAAGGATCGGTGCCCATAAAGACAGCTAGCTGGTACTGTGAATAGACCATTGGGCCTGGAGTCAGGAAAATCTGAGTTCAAGTGCAGCCCTATATACCGAGTAAGTCCCTTAATCTCTATCTGCTTCAGTTTTCTCCTCTGTAAAATGGATGGAGATGATAATAGCACCTACGTCCCGGGGTTGTTGTGAGGATCAAATAAGATTATTGTAAAGCACTTAGCATGGCGCCTGGCACATGGTAGGTGTTTAATAAGTGCTTGTTCCCTTCCTTCCCATAGGCGGAAAATAGTACATTAATTTTACTCTCATCTAAAAAGGAAAATGAGGGATGTGATTCCATCCTTCCTTTTCCCATCCCAATCTACAACTCATTGAGATATCTTTTTGGAATGAGCCTTTGGCGTCTTTGGGCTGTTTATGGACAATGTTTATTAATCAATTAGAAAGAATTTATTCTTGCTAATTATTTATTCTTGCTTTTATTCTCACTCTGCCGGAGGAGATGCAGTCTGGCATGTGAATCAAAAGTTGGCTTAGGAGTCAATAGTACTTGGGTTCAAATCCTCTCTATTATCCAAACTGGTTATGTGTATCAGAAGTCATGTGGAATTAACCTTGCAGTGCTCTAAGCAATTCTTGAAGGTTTATAAGGTACAGAGAAGGTGTCATCTGCAAGGCTAGAGGAAGTTCTTCATAGTAGTTCCCTACTCTGGTAAAATAGAAAGTCCAGTCCCAAAAAAATGAGCTAGGTCCTATGCCAGTTGCTAGGTATATTCAAATACTCAGCTGCATCAGTAGTCACATCCATTTGGGAGACCCTTTAATGATACAGATTTAAACCCAACCATTCCTTTCCATTGTGTGATTCTTTTCCATTGTCTCCCAAGAGTTTACCACATGAGCTGTACCAATGAATTGAAGCTTCCTTTGATTTCTTTTGACATCATAAGGGCACCAGTAGAAAATTCTAGTTGTCTAGGTGTCGCCCCTCAAGACTGTCATGTGATCAGTCTGTCTTCTCTTCTTATCATATAGTTCCGATGATGCCCTTTAATTCCAGAGTACCTCATTATTATATTTAGCAGTCTTCTCACACCCACTATTTGACTCCCCATTGATTTCTGGATGATATTAATAATTAGTTTTTTGTATCATGTGATTCCTTCTATATCTCACTGCCATAGAGAAACACTGACAAAATGTTATTTTTCAAAAGATGGTCTTTTGTTTTCATGAAAAGCTTAGGGTTAGCAAAAGAGCTATAGAATTTCCTGAAAGCCATTTAGCCTGCTTTCCTCCTACTGTTCAACTTTAGGTTCATCTCATTGTTCAGATACTGCCTATTCCAATGCATTGATGGACAGATTCTATAGGGTGTCCAACCAAATATGTGTTGAAATCTGGGCAATAGGGAGTTTTCAGGCACTTGATCTTTTCCTATGTGGATGGACAGAATAAAAGCTTTTGAGTGATTATAGATCTTTTCCAAGAGACTCTGTAATATTCTGGGGTTTTTTGAAATCATCAACATGTCATACCCAAGTAGGAACATCTGGAGGACTTCACCATTAATAGAGACTCCATCTTTGGCCTAGACTCTATGTTAAATTTTCTCTATCACTGTGATGAATATCTTTGGCTAATATCTTTGTTTCCTTACTCGATATTATCAAACGGTAATTGAATAAGGCTATTTCTGTTATATCTTTCTAGAAATCTTGCATGATCTTGATTTATGGGAGAAGCCTATGTCCTATTTTCCTCTATTTATCCTTCTTTCTCTCTTTTTAACCTGGTCCTTCCTCAAAAGTTTGTTGTGCTCCTGACCATTGCCTCCCTTAATTTGCTCTCCCTCTTTTCACTTCTCTTTATCTTATCCCCTTTCCACTCCTACTTCCCTGTTGGGTAAGATAAGATAGATTTCTATACCCAGCTGGTGTGTGTGTGTGTGTGTGTGTGTGTGTGTATTTATTAAATCTTGTTTGATCCTGACTGTGGCTTCAGGGTGAAAACAGTTCTCACATTATGTAAATTCAGCTCCCTAGAGATTCCTTACCTGTTGGGTGCTCCAGCTTTGACTCCTGATAAGGCAGTGGCATAGGTGGTAGCAGGCTTTGAGGAGGCAGTCCAAGGCACTGAAGCTACTCCAGCTTTGAGAGTCTATGAGCTGTGCAGGTGTTGAGGTCATGTGAAACAATCTACTTACCTTAAGTGAGAACTGGCTGTATTTGAATGGTTTCTTTCTAACTATTTGAAGTATTTTCTTTTTGACCTGGGACATCTGGAATTTGGATAACCTCCCTGGTTTTCATTTTTGGTTTTTTTCTAGGAGGTGATCAGTGAATTCTTTCATTTTCTATCTTACCCTTTGGATATAGGATATCAGGACAGTTTTCCTTGATAATTTCTTGAAACATAATGTCTAGACTCTTTTTTCTGATGTCTTTCTGATAGTCCAATAAGTCTCAAATTACCTCTCTTCGATATATTTTCTAGGTCAGTGGTTTTCAAATGAGATTTTCAACCTTTTCTTGTATTTTTCCATTCTTTTGACTCTTTCATACTGTTTCTAGAAGTCTCAGGGAGTCATCAACTTCCTTTTGCCCTATTCTAATTTTTAAGAAATCATTTTTTTCAGTGAGGTTTTGTGCATGTCTTGCCATTTAGTCAATTCTGTTTTTAAAGATATTACTTTCTTGTGAATTTTTGTACCTAGTTTATCAAGCTGTTGACTCTCTTTTCTTTTTTTAAAAATAATTTATTTATTTTTAGTTTTCAACATTCACTTCCACAAGATTTTGAATTTCAAATTTTCTTCCCATCTCTCCCCTCTTCCCACCTCAAGATAGCATGCATTCTGATTACCATTTCTCCCAATCTGCCCTCCCTTCTGTCATATCCCTCCCTTCTCTTATCCCCATCCTCTGTATTTTATTGTAAGACAAGATAGATTTCTATACCCCAGTGCCTGTACATCTTATTTCCCAGTTATGTGTCAAAACAATTTTTAACATTCTTTTTTAAAACTTTGAGTTCCAACTTCTTTCCCTTCCTGTCTTCCCACCCATCCCTACTGAGAAGGCAAGCAACTCAATATAGTTTGTACATGTATAGCTATGTAAAACATTTCCATAAGAGTCATATTGTGAAAGACTAACTATATTTCCCTGCATCTTATCCTGCCCCTCATTTGTTCTATTCTTTCTTTTGACCCTATCCCTTCTCAGAAATATTTACTTCTAATTACCCCCTTCTCCCATTTGCCCTCCCTTCTATCATCCCCTCCAACTCCACTTATCCTCTTCCCCGCTACTTTCCTGTAGTATAAGATAGATTTCCACACCAAATTGAGTGTGCATGTTATTCCCTCCTTAAGCCAAATGTGATGAGAGTAAGGTACATACTCTTTCCCTCTCACCTCCCCACTCTTCCCTTCCATTGAAAAGCTTTTGCTTGCCTCTTCTATGTGAGATAATTTGCCCCATTCTATTTCTTCCTTTCTTCTCCCAATATATTCCTCTCTCATTCCTTAATTTTATTTTTTTAGATATCATCCCTTCCTATTCAACTCACCCTGTGCCCACTGTCTGTATGTGTATAATACCTCCAACTACCCTAATACTGAAAAAAGTCTCAAGAGTTACAAATATGGTCTTTCTATGTAGGAATGTAAACAATTCAACTTTAGTAAGTCCCTTATTATTTCTCTTTCCTGTTTTCCTTTTCATGCTTCTCTTGATTCTTGTTTGAAAGTCAGATTTTTCTTAGCTCTGGTTGTATTATCAACAATGCTTGAAAGTCCTCTATTTCATTGAATGACCATTTTTTCCCCCTGAAGTATGAACCTCAGTTTTGCTGGGTAAGTGATTCTTGGTTTTAATTCTAGCTCCTTTGACCTCTGGAATATCATATTCCAAGCCCTCTGATTCTTAGTGTAGAAGCTGCTAAATCCTGTGTTATCCTGATTGTGTTTCCATGATACTTGAATTGTTTCTTTCTGACTGCATGTAATATTTTTCTCCATAACTTGAGAACTCTGGAATTTGACTACAATATTCCTAGGAGTTTTCCTCTTGGGATCTCTTTCAGGAGGCAATTGGTGGATTCTTTCAATATATATTTTGCTCTCTGGTTCTAGAATATCAGGTCAGTTTTCCTTGATAATTTCTTGAAAGATGAAATGTAGGCTCTTTTTCTCATCATGGTTTTTAGGTAGTCCAATAATTTTTAAATTGTCTTTCCTGGATCTATTTTCCAGGTTGTTTTTCCAATGAGATATTTTATGTTGCTATTTTTTCATTCCTTTGTCTTTGTTTTCTAATTTCTTGATTTTTCATAAAGTCGTTAGCTTCCATCTACTTCATTCTAATCTTTAGGGAATTACTTTCTTCAGTGAGTTTTTAGACCTCCTTTTCCATTTGATCAATTCTGCTTTTTAAGGCATTCTTCTCTTCATTAGCTTTTTGGATCTCTTTTGTCATTTGGGTTAGTCTATTTTTAAGGTATTTTCTTCAATATTTCTTTGGGTCTCTGTTAGCAAGCAGTTGACTCATTTTCATAATTTTTTTGGTATCACTTTCATTTCTCTTCCCAATTTTTCCTCTACTTCTCTTACTTGATTTTCAAAATCCCTTTGAGCTCTTCCATGGCCTGAGACCAATTAATATTTTTCTTGGAGGTTTTGGATATAGCAGCTTTGACTTTGTTGTCTTCTTCTGTTTGTGTACTTTGGTCTTCTTTGTCACCAAAGTAAGATTCTATAGTCTGATTCTTTTTTTCCTGTTTTTGCTCATTTTCCCCACTATTTACTTGACTTTTGAGCTCTTTGTCAAGGTAGTTCTCTGCTTCCTGTAGGGGTGGGAGTGTACTATCAACTGCAGCTGCCCCTGCTGCTGCTGCCACAGGCTCCTCTGTGAATTCCTCTGTGGGCTCCTCTACCCCCTTCACTGCCCTGGGGCCGAGGCCCCACCACTTTCCACTCTCTCACACAGGTCCCACAGGTTTTTTCCACTGATCTTCCAATTTGTCCTTGGTGTTTTGGGGTTGTGAAGTCTGGAAACTGTCACAGGTACCCAAGATTCAGTGCTTGCTCAGGTCCAGTCTGTGCTGGTATGGCCCGCACTGTGCTCTGCTTCCAATGTGTAGTGTGATAGATGCTTCCCATCAACTTTCCAGACTGTCTTGGGCTGGAGATTTGTTTTACTCCATCATTCTGTGGGTTCTGCAGCTCCAGAATTTGTTTAGAATCATTTTTTACAGTTCTTTGTTTGGGGGAAGAGTGGTAGTGAGTCCATACTGATACTCCACTATCTTGACTCCACCCACTGACTCTCTTTTCATAATGTCCTTGCATTAATCTTGTTTATTTTTTTCCAATTTTTCCTCTGCCTCTCTTATTTGATTTTTAAGCTCTGTTTGGAATTCTTGTTGGGCTTTTATTCAATTCAGTTTTTTCTTTGAGGCTTTGCTTGTGACTATTTTGGCAGAGTTGTTTTTTCTGAGTTTGCGTTTTGATATTTTCTGTCACCATAGCTTTTTAATGGTAAGATTCTTTTGTTGTTCTTGTTTGGTCATTTCCCCCTACTATTTCTTGACTTTAACTTTATATTAAAATTGGGCTTTGCTTACCTGGGGTTAAGGAGGACAATGTCCCAAGCTTCAGATATTTTTGTGCTGCTGCTTTCAGAACTAATTCTGAGAGCCTATAGATTTTTGGTGCTTCCAAGGTGGTATGATCCAAAGTGATGTGTGGTCATTGTTCTCTTAGCCTGTGCTCTTGTGTTAACCCAGGAAGAGAACTTGTTCCCTTGCAGCCATAGGTATCAGCACTCTTCTTGTGCCTAGAACTGTGATTTGCAATTGCATATCACAACACAATAGGGGGACAATAAAGGGCCCCCTGTAATCTCTTTCTCACTAGTTTTCTGACCCCTTTACTGTCTCTGGGATGAGATATCTTAAATCTGTTGCAACCTCTGTCACAGTGAACTCTAAAGCCTTCGGCTGGCATTGCACTCTGTTCTGGGCTGCTCTAGATCAGCCCCCCACAGCAGTATCACAGACCTTTTCTGCTGACTTTCTAATTTGTCTTGGGAAAAATGTCTCACTCCAATCTATTTTTGCTCTGCCCCTCTAATATTTGATTTGAGGCATTATGTTAAAGTTGTGTAAAGGAGAATGTTGGGAAAGTTCAGCTGAGTTGCTGCCTCTTCTCCACTATCTTCAATTCTACATTTTTTAATATAGAAAAGGTCCCATCTTAGATGCATGTATGTGTTGTTTTGATTTTCCATTTTTCCATTTTGAAGTAATTCTAGATTGATTGGCTACATGGGACACCTCGTATTAGATTAGAACATTTAGTTTTCTTATCTCTGATCAGAATTTGGAAATATGTTATATAAATCTCAGAATCAGCTGATATATAAACTGCTCCATTTGGGCTGATGTAAATATAGACATGGTATACAGGGCATTCAAATCCCTCTTCTTCTCTTTCTCTTTTCTCCCTCATTCAAACTGCCTTTAAGTTGTCAGATTCATGATGAGATTGGATTTTTTTATTGTTTGCTGATTTTTTAGGCTATTTTTTGACTTTGGACTTTAGGTTGAAGTTGTGTTCTGCTTACTTGTGGGGAGATGATGTGGGGCACTGTCTCAAGCTTCAGGCTTTTTCATCCTGCTACTTTCACAACTAGTTCTGGGAGTCTGTAAGGTTTTGGTTTTTCCAAGGTGATATGATCCTGAAAGAGGTATGGTCTCTGTTGTCTTAATCTACCCTCCCTTGAGATGACAATCGTTCTTTTCTATCTTGACACTAACTTAGAACTGCATATAGGCAACGGAGTTGTCAAACAGCATCCACTAGCACAAGGGTCCTCTGTGGACCCCATTACCATCTCTGGGTTGAGAATTCCTACCGTTGCTGCTACTGCTCCTGCTGTTGTTACTACCTCCAAGGCCCCCTGCTAGTGCAGAATGTGCTCTGAAGTAGGCCAACCCTGGCCCCAATGCTATAAATCTCTTCTGACCTCCAAAGTTGTCTTGGGGTGGAAAAATGTCTCATTCCAATCTTTTGTTAGCTGTGCTGCTCAGAAATCAATTTGTTATTTTAAAATTGTTTAGAGAAGAATATTGGGAGAACTAGGTTGTAGTGCATCCTGTATTCCATCTTGGCTTTCTCCCCTGTTTTCTTTGCATTTTTAAAGTTCTCCTATTACTATTTTTTCTTTTGGTAACCTTCTTGCTAGCTTTCCTTTACCCCTTTCCCCACCTGCCTTAAAAAAATGAAAGTAAAATAAAACCTTTTTTAAAATCATCTATGCATAATCTAGCAAAAAAAAAATCCCCACATTGGCAGTATGCAAAAACGTATGTCTCATACACCTTTTTGTAAAGATATGGATAGTTGTTTCAATACCAAGTCTTTGAAATCAAGGTTAACCTTGTTTTCAAATTGACCTGAGTTTTTAAGTCTTTCAAGGTTATTTTTTTTCTGTTTTTGTTGTTATTGTATAAGTTGTTCTCCAAGTTGTACTAACTTTACTCTGCATTTCATGTAAGTTTCCACAGGTTTGTCTGAAACCATCTCTTTTATTATTTCTTACAGAGCAATATTATCCCATAACATTCAAGTAACATAATTTCAGTCATTTGATGGCACTACTTCAGTTTCAAGTTATTGGTCAATGAAAAAAAAAAGAACTGCTAAAAATACTTTCATTCACATAACTTCTTTTTTTCTCTTTCTTTGTCTCCCTTTGGAATATTGGCCTAATAATAGTATTGCTTAATCAAAGGGTATACACAGTATAGAGACTTTTTGAGTATATTTCCAGAATGCTTTCCAGAATGGCTAGACCAATTCATAGTTCTACTAACAATGTTTTAATGTCCCTATTTTCATATAGCCTCTTCAATAATTGTTATTTTCTTTTTTTGTTGCCTTTGTCAGTTTGATGGTTGTAAATTGGAACCTCAGAAGCAGCTAAGTGGCTTAGTGGATCGACTATAGGACCTAGAGTTCAGAAAACTTGAGTGCAAATACTGGCAAAGGCACTTACTAGTTGTATGACCTTGGACAAGTCACTTAATCTCTATCTCAGTTTCTTTTCTGTGTAAAATAGAGATAATATTAGCACTATTTTTTTAGACTGCTGAGGGCACAATTGGCCTAAAGTAAGGAAAACTGAGTTCATATAGAGCCTCGCATACTTAATGACTGTGTAAATGGGAAAGTCACTTAAGCTCTATTTACCTCAATTTTCTGAATTATAAAATGGGAATAGTATTAGAACATACCCTACAGGATAGTTGTGAGGATCAACTGAGTATAAAGTATACAACTGAGTGTAAAGCACTTAGTATAGTGCCTGGCACATAGCAGGCACTTAATGAATACTTATTCTTTCCCTTTCTCCCTTAATAGTTTTTTTAAATTTGCATTTTTTTAAATACATGTGATTTGGAGCATTTTTTCATATGACTATTTGATAGCTTGTTTTTTTTCTTTGAAAACCACCTATTCAGCCTCTTTAATGATTTATTAATTGAAAATTAGCTCTTATATATTTGAGTCAGTTCCTTTTTACATCTTGAATATCACACTTTTACCAGAGAAAGTTGTTGAAAAGATTGTTTCCTTCCTAATTTCAGCTCCATTAGTTATTCATAACTTTTTTCAATTTTATATAATCAAAATTCTCCGTTTATTATCTTTGTTTCTCTCTATCCCTTATTTTGTCATGAACTATTCCCCTGTCTAAAGTTGTCTACTCATGGAAAATAGAACTAATGTTTAAAGCTCTGTTAGCCAAAGTTTACTGATGGTCTAAAACTGTGTGATTCTTGGCATACTCTGCCTTTTTTCTCACTACTCAGCCAGAATTGTAGAAATGGAAGGACATGCAAAAATGAAGGACATTTAAAAATTTTCTTCATAATGTTTTTGACCAAAAAAAGGTCATCATGCTATAGCCAGACTAAATGGTAGTATGTATGCTTCCCTTAGTTGGTTTCGTTGGTCCTCAAGAAATAAATTGACCTGTGTAGTTGAGTCAGTTACTGGGGCTATACATCAAAATCTTTTCAGAATGATAGAATCTGTCAGAACTGCCATTCCACTGGCAAAACCTTCAAGAAGCCAGGGTCACCTCTACACCATAATGAAGCTTTAGTGCAGGACTTTATCATGGTGTAGCAATACAAAGTCAAAAATGAAATAGTCTCTGCCGTCAAGAAATTTCCATTCTTTTAGGGCAGACATCATGAACTTGTATAAGTGTATTCAAAACACACACAAAATAATACTAGGTGGCCTCTGAGGGTCTTTGCAACTCTAATTCTGTGAGCCCATGAGCTTGTAAGCTGAGTCTTGAAGTTAACCAGGGCTTCTAAGACATGGGAGTCAGGAGGGAGTACATTCCAAGCATGGAAAACAGACTGCAAAGACACAGAAATGGGTGAAAGAATGTTCTGTCTGAGTCATAGCATGGAAGTCAGTTTATTA
>JAQQSK010013849.1:0-11340 GCA_028658325.1 Potorous gilbertii
AAGCTACAAATACGAATGGGGCTTTGAGATCTGACCTGTCTTCTCCCTCCATTAAGCCTTGATCTATGGGCAGAGAAACAGGTCCCCAGGACAATTTCCCATCCTCTATGCCAATTCCTGAAAGAGCAGCTTTCCTAGAGCCCCTACAATGACACCTGGAGATCATTTAGCAAGGGACCAAGCAGGAGGCCTTTCTCCATGGCAATTTCCCAAGGAGAGTCCAATTTCTTTACTGGGAAGCCACAAGCTTCCTTACTTTCACTGTTTCTTCACTGATTTCTACTTCCTCTGACCCAACTTAAAAAATTGTTCCAGGAGTTGATAGTGCACAGTCTTTCTCATCTCTGGGTCATCAGATAGCCAGAGGCCAAGGGATGGGAAAGACAGGGTATGATGACATTAGTAACTAAAAGCAAGAGGCTTGGTTGCAGGGATGAGGGTGGTGTGCGGAGAACAGAATACACTTTGGTTTATTTCAGTATTTTACAAAATAAGGAAAATAAAATCACAATACCTGAGCCTCCAAACTGAGTGCTGGTCAATGTTGTAGGCCTGGATTTTCCATTGGCGACTGGCAACGGGAACATCTACAAAACACAGAGAGACATAGAGAGACAGGGAAAGATAAGAGGGTAGAGGGAAGAAAAAGAAAGAAATTTGGGTGAGACTTTGTTGTTTAGGCACAGGACTAACTTTTGGTATCAAGGGGAACATCCCAAAAAATATTTTTTACCAGGGGCTGAACTTTTTAAGAAAATTATAATGTTGAATCTTGGAGCTCAAAAATACTACAGATAATCAAGTTCAAATCTCTCATTTCAGAGATGGGGAAACTGAGACCCAGGGCAAGGAAAAGACTAGTCTGATGCTTCCTAGCAAAATCAGTGGCAGAGCTGGGTCTAGGGCACTGGGCCTCCTTTCTAGGATCCAGCATTGCATCCAAAGAGAAAGATGCTGGGGATTATGGCTGAGTCTAAAGGGACTCAATTCTTCTTGCACTCATGGTCCAGAAGCGTGAGTCATGGAAAGCCATCGGAGGAAAACAAGATCCTTAGTGGTTTTCACTCCTACTAGAGAACTAGTATGTCTTCACCAAGAACAGGTCATTTGTAGAATGCTGAAAACAAAATAATTTTTAAAAAAGACAAAAAAAAAAAAAGGTCATGCTGGACTAATCTAGGATCCTTTTCCTGGACAGAGTTACTATATCAGCTAGGAATGCCACAGAATTTTTGGTCTTTGGCAAGGGATGGTGACCAAGATCAACTTATGGGCAAGAAGGACAGATACGGACCAAACAACAGCAGTGAGGCAGATTCAGAATTAATTGAATGGTAGAACTCAAAGAAAAGGTAGAAAGAAGTCTCTAGTGCTGCACTTCTATGGATCTGCCCTTGGCAGTACGCCATTTTAATCTCCAACAACAATGATGGGAAAGGTAATAAGCATTTATTAAGCACCTACTGTGTCCCTGGCACTGTGCTAAGCACTTTTACAAATATCTCATTTGACCCTCACAACAACCCAGAGAGGTAGGTGCTGCTATGATCCCCATTTTACAGATAAGGAAACTGAGGCACATTAAAGTTAAGTGATTTGCCAAAGGTGAAATTTGAACTTGGGTCTTCCTGACTACAGGCATGGCACTGTGCCACCTACTTGTCCTCTAGGGCTGATTTTAAATAAAGTGACATTTAATAGGCATACATGTAAAGTCCTACACTTGGAATAAACCAACCAGAAGGTTAAATAGTTCCCATGAAAAAGAATAGGGAGTGTTAATGGTGTCCAAGTGCCGTAAGCCAAACATGAGATATGGCTATCATACAGTTACTGTGATGGTAGCCTGAACTAAAACGTCCAGTGTTGACAATGGAGTGAGGGGTGGCCTGGCCCTCAGTCTTCTGCCTAGAAAACCATGTCCAGTCCTGAGCAACACATTACAGAACGGAGATGGACAAATGCAATATATGCAGGAGGCTAATCAGAAAAGTGGGAAGATACCATTACATGAGGTCCAGGCCTGAGAAGAGAAGGCCCAGGTCAAAGATGATAGCTATTCTTGAATATCTGAGTGGTTGCCATGAGGAAGAAGGATCCCACTGTTCTGCTTGGCCCCAGAGGACAGAATGTAAGAGAAACAGAAACCACAGAGGAAGAGCTAAGGCTCTAAGTGCGAGAAAACCACCAAGTGCTTGTTGCTACCCAAACTTGGGATGGTTTGCCTTGGAACTTGTGAGGGTTTCCTATTACTGGAGGGACCCTTCAAATGGATCAAAGAAACCAGGGACAAGAATCCTGATGAACCAGATGACCCTGGAGACCCCTTTCTGCTCTGAGAGCCTGTCACTCTATGGATTTCTAAGGCCTCTTTTAGAAGCTGACACTGACTGAAGAGATCAGGGCATTGCAGGAGGGTGTTCTCTGAGGATCTGTTTTAATCTATGTCCTTGACATGTGATGTTGGGCAAATCCCTCTCTGGGCCTCAGTTTCCTCATAATATGTGTGCGCCTGTGTGTATGGGAGATGGAGGGGCATCGAGGAGACTGGCCTGGTTGACAAAAGTAGAGAGCTTGTTTAGAGCTGAGGAAGGAAGAGATGGTAGATCCAAGCTGGAAGGGCCTTCAGCTCTAAGTATTTTAGGAGTAGAGCTGCTAGGAGATTGAGTTCAGGTCTTCAGCTGTGACAAAGGAGGTTGGGGCCAAACTTGGGAAGAAGGAGGGAGGCAAAGGAGAGGAACTTCAATAATTCAGGTTAAGGACTTTGGGGGCTTCTCAGAGTCACCAAAGGGGTCTGAGCAGAAGGAAGGAGTAGGGTGGGGGTAGAGAGGGCAACGGAAAGCTGCTGTAGAAACCTGGCCTAGCCTGTCTCCCATCCTCCCTTTATTCCCTGGTACCTGAAAAAAAACTGCCTGGGCATTTTAATTCCTCAAAGATTAAGCAGATTAACAACATTTAAAAAAAACCCTAAGAGAGAAAATAGCCCATCCCTCAAGGGCTGGTATCCCTCTTCCTGTAAGCAGCTAGAAGAGAGGGGGCCCTGCTTCCTGAAAAAGGCATAGGGTCCGGGCAGGAAGATTTCTCACAGTCACTCACTCCTTCCTCTGTAACTTTTAGTCTCAAGGGATCTGCCTATAGCATGAAGAGGGTAAGTGACTTACCCAACATCCCACACATGGTCAGTATGGGTGAGAGCAGGGCTAGAACCTGGATCTTTTGGGTTCTGAGGTAAGTCCTGTATCTACTAGGCCAGGGGTGGGGAAACTGCAGCTCAAGGTCACCTGTGGCCCCCCAGGTCCTCAAGTGCAACCCTTTGACCAAATCCTTTTGGGCTCTGTTATGGAGTTTTAGGCACTTTATCAAAGCATTCTAAGATGCTCATTTAACAGAGAAATCTACTCTGAAGCCCATCACTCTTTCTACTAAGGACGACTGAGATGAAGTCTTGACAACTTGAGGCTGTGAGAGCTGTTTAGTGGAGACACCTTGGCTCAGGCCTCTCCTTAAGGGACAATTCAAGGCCCAACCCTAGCATGTGCAGGCCTCCAGGCTCCAGCTGCAGCCTCAACGGGCTACTAGCCCTTCCCTGCCACAGTTACCAGCCTGCTTCCCCATGGCCTATGTCCCTGCAGGGAGGGGCTACTTTCCTACTTTCTCAAGTCCTCTGAGAAGACCCACAGATCATTCTTCTCTAATGCCTTGAGGTTCCCTCAGAGGACCTTCCCTATAACATCCATTCTACATAAGATAAAAGAGACTCAACAATGTCAAGTGACTTGTCCAGGATCACACAGCAAAGAGTGGTCCAGGGGGAAGTGTGCCGCAGTTGGAGGTAGCCCTGAGATCTCTTACAAGCCCCTTCCTAGCGCTAGGAATCAGTTTCCTAATCTGTAAAATGGGAGATGAAATGGGAAAGGGGATAGATCAAGGGCTCTTACTTTGAGCTCTACAAAAATTTTTTAGTAACTATTTTAAAATACTTGGTTTTCTTTCAAAAAAAAAATCTATGAATTTTCTTTTATGCATTTAAAAACCTTATTCTGAGGGATCCATCCATAGATTTCACCAGACTCATGGTCAACCAAATCACAAAAGAAGGTGGAAAGACCCTGGTCCCAAAACTCTTCTAAGTCCTTTCTCACTTTAAAGTCCAGGATTTTGTGAGATTGCTAGCTATCCAGATGCCTAGAGGCCTCTCTGGCAACCCAGGCCCAGAAGTCTCCTGGCTCTGGCCCCTTCCAACCACACAGCTTCTTTGGGAAGACAGGCTTCACACTGAGGTGCCCTCTCCATTCATCCCCTACAGTCTGGCCAGGATAGACCTGGGCACAGTAAGAAACAGTGACTGACCAAATGAAATAATATCTAGACCAAAAGGCAGCAGGAGATGGTACAAAGGGCCTTGGACCCCTGCCCTTACCCACTTAAATAATAATATAGGCTGGACAATGTTGGGTAAATCAATTCCTTTCTCTGGGCTTGTTCCCTCCCCCACTCCATCCCTAAAATGAGGGGCTTGGGAACCAGATCTCTAAAAGGCCTTTCCAGCTCTGACATTCACTGTTCTGATGTCCTTTCCAGCTCCTACATCTAATGTTCTAAGGTTCCCTCCCCACCAACTCTGACAGTGCGCTCTAAGGACCTTCCCAGCTCTGACACTTAGTGTTCTTAGGGACAGATCATCCTAGTTCTAAATCTTTCACTATCTCCATGTGGGAATCTGAGCAAGTTATTTCCCAAATCAAAGTTCCTGTCTTCCAGTTTAGGGATTCCTCAATTATACCCCATATGATTTTGGGTAGAGCCCTCTAAGGTTAAAAAAAACCGCAACAAAACCATTGTGCATCAGGCACTCTGGGATAGCTCAGCTGCTGAATGCTGAAAGTGGAAGGAAGCTTGAGAGGTCAAATCCAATGCCTCCATTTTACAGGTGGGCAAAATGAGACTTGGAGAGGGACAGTTACTTGCCCAAGGTCACACAGCAACGCAGACACCAGGACCGGGACTAGAAGCCAGGTCTCTTGACCTTAAGGCCAAGTCTTCCCACAACAGGGCATTTCATCCCTGAAACAGAGGTCTGGCCGTTGGGGCCTCAGAGGTGCTAGTGCATAGAAATGAGTTCAAATGAACGAACTTGAGTTCACTGAGCATAGTCTCCTATTTTGTCTCGCTGGCAGCCCTTTTTTTTTTTGGGTATGCCTTCTGCTTTAGGGGCTTCCACCCCCTTGCTATTTATAGACCTGCTTTACAACCCTCTGCCCACCCACACATCTCCGAGGGGCGGTCCTGGAAGACACCCAGGCCCCCCACTCTGGAATCCCTCCCCCAACCTCTCGGTAGACACGTGAGCTCTTCCCCTCTCCCTCTCTCTGTTTTGTGGCAGGGGGTGGGCTGTGGGGCCCCCAACTGACTTGTCAGTTCTCTCTCTCATACACATACCCCAAAAAACAACCTCTCCACCTCCCTCCCCACCAGTCTTCCCCTGCTCTGCTCTAGGGGGTAGGAAGGGAAGAGGAAAGGGAGGGGGTTGGGTGCCATCTCTCCCTCTGCCTTCTGTCCTCTAAACTGTATTTTGCTTCTACATTTACATCCCAGATTTTCACATCATAACATAACCGGAAATTGGGTCTAGCAGAAAAAACCTTATGTTGGAGAGTCAGGAACTCAGCCTTTTAAAGCTCAGTTTTATCACTAATAACAACAGGTTCCATATTACTCTCATTTTAAAGATGAGAATGAGGATCAGAGAGGTTAAATGATTTGCCTAGGGTCACACAGTATCAGAGGCCAAGTCTTTATCCTAAGTTAAGGATAAAGCACTTATGTATATTATCTCATGCAATCATCACAACAATCCTGGTGAGATATAGTTCCTAATTTCAGTGTGGGTCAGGGCAATCATCTTGCCTCTCAGACTCAGTTTTCTCATGTGTAAAATGAGAAGGTTGTACTACATGGTTCCTATGGTTCTTCCTTTTAACTTTGAATGTTCTGTGTTCTATGGACCCTTCTGGCTCTAACAAATACATGAGGCTACATTTTTTAACTCACAGGACCAAGAACAAGGAATACTTTATTTGACTGACCTGACCCAGGAGGCAGAGGGGTTTATTAATCCCTGCCCTCATCAGGCTCCATTGTTGCTAAGACTGAACGAAAGAAGTAGATTTTTGGTGGGACCTGGCCAGTGTTTGGGGCCCCTAGGCACCCCAGGAAGACTCCAAGCCTGTGATCTCAGCCACCCATGCCTGTTATGGGCTGATGCCCTGGGACATTTCAGTTTGACAAAACAACTCTGAAAAGAAACCCAAATTACTGAAGCACAGAAAAAAAAATAAAAAACGGCCTTAAAAATACCACTCGCCTTTCCGGAGGCCAAGTGGAGCTGGCTCTCCTTGCAAGTCTTTTTTTCTGAGAAGAGGAGAGTGTTATATGGGCTAAAAAATGTTTCATGGCAAATTGGATTTAATCTGGGAAATAAGCAAAGAGCCCTGAAGCCTATTCCCAGACCTACCCCTGCCCTACTGAGTGACCTTGGTCAAGTCATTTCCATGCTCCATCCTTACCAGAAATCAGTTTCTTTCTGTACAAAATAGAGATTTTAAAAAAAGTAATGCTTAAGCAATCAGTCATGTGTAGAACTCTGTGTTAAGATATAAAAATAAGGAAGAGATAACCTGAGCCTTCAAGGATCTTACAGATGCAATGAGGCACACTGTGTAGACCACAAGGTGGAAAAGGGGGCAGGGGCAGGGGAATATAGAGGCAAGAGGCTCAAGCTGGGAGTCAGAAGACCTTTATTTACATCCTTTATTATTATATCTTCGTTTCTTCAACTAAAAAAAATGAGTGCCTCACTGGATGGTCCAATAATACTGACAGTTAAACCTCTGCAAAATTTGGTTTCATTCCCAAACAACCAGGAGCTAGGTTCTACAGGTACCACCTTTCTGACCTGCCAGCCAGGCGGGGCAGTGTTTGGAATCAGTTAGAGCTGAGTTCAAATCCAGCCTTAGAAACCTACTAGCTCCATGACTTTGGGCTAGTGACCTCACCTCTGATAGCCCCAGTTTTCTCATCTGTAAAATAACAGCACCTAACCTCCCAGGGCTGATGGGAAAAGCTATGAATGAGCTAATACTTAATAGTGCTTTGCAAACCTTCACATGCTGTATCAACGTTGGCTGTTGGCAGTAGTATTTTAGATGAGGAGCCTGGAGTCAAATAGTAAAGAGTCTTCTGGACTCCCACTCTATGCCATGTTACGTGTCACATCCATTGCTGGGATACAGGGTCTTGATCCCTAATACACAATAGAGTCACTACATCCTGAGACAAGTGGCTTCAGTATCCTCATCTGTAAAATGGGATAAACAAGCCTCCCCCATGCTGGGGGCTCTCCAGGATCCATCAAGATATCACATGGGATACATGTGTTTTGAAAACTCTAAAGCCCTCCTTGATACAAATTTGTACTTTTACCCACCCCTCTCATTAGATCAGGCTTTCTACTGCCTCCCTAGAATCTGCTCCCCACGCCCTGAACCTTTGCAAACTTTTTTAATAACTTCCTCCACCAAGTACCCACTCTTTTATCCACTGATACTGGCTTCCTGGCTGGTCTTTACAGGAGACACACCATCTCTCCACTCTCGGCATTGTCCCTTGCTGTCCCCTGCACCTGGAACCCTCTTTATCTCCCCCTTCAGGCCTCCTCGAGTCTCAGTTCATCTCCCCTTCTGCAAGAAGCCTTTTCTGATCCCTCTCAATACTACTGCTCCCTTGCTTTATCACCTCTAATTTATTCTGTCTGCATTGTATCTTATTTGTCCACAACTGGTTGCCTTCTGTCTCCCCCTTTAGTCTGGCAGTTCCCTGAAGACAGAGACTCTGTGTATATACTTGCTTTGTATCCCCAGGACTTCACACAGTGCCTGGTACATAGTAGGTGCTTAATAAATGCTATTTGGTGGACTGGCAGAAATAGTAACAAACAGGAGATTATTAAAACACCACTGAGAAGTCGTTGAGTAGCAGCCCAGTGTAGTGAGTAAGGAACTGACTGGCCCTGGAATCAAGAACATCTGAATTCAGATCTTGCCTAACTTCTCTTGTGCAGACTGAAAGGGGAGGGGGGCAGTTTGGAGAGCATGGTTCAGGAGAGTTCCTGAAGCCAGGAATAGTAATAGCGACTGACATTTATATATAGCCTTCAAAGTTTGCAAAGGATTTTATTTTCTCATTTGAGCTTCCCACTTACCCTGGGAAGTGGTGGTGGTAGTGTTCAATAATTTTCAGTTGTCTCTTGACTCTTCATTTGAGGTTTACTTGGTAGAGATACAGGAGTAGTTTGCCATTTCCTTTTCCAGCCCATTTTACAGGTGAGGCAAATAGGGCTGACTTGCCCAGGCTCACACAGTCAGCAAGGGTATTAATCTTCCTGACTCTAGAATAGATGGGTGTCACCTCGCTGCTGCTGGGAGTTGGTGCTATTATTATTTCCGTTTTACAGATTAGGAAACTGAGGCAAAAGAGATTTGCCTAGGGTCACACCACTGGTTAAGTGTCTAAGGCCAAATTCAACCTCAGGTCCAGGGCTCATTCCACCTTGCCCTTTTGGCTCAAAAGCCATCTGGGAAGTCAAAGCAGAAACTGAATCCTAATCTTTGTACTCAAGTATCTCCTCATGGCACCACACTGCCTTTGTTACAGATGAGGAAACTGAGGCTAAGGTCAATGGACCTGCCTCCATCACACAGCTAGTAACTGTCAAAATCACTAATAAGAATGCCTGACATCTATATAATTTGTTTTTTAATTTTTTTGGAGGCAACCAGGGTTAAATAACTTGGTCAGGGTCATCTAGCTCAGAAGTGTCTGAGGTCACATTTGAACTCAAGTCCTCAGGTCCTCCTGACTCCAGGGCCAGTATTCCTAACTGCTTCTCCCTTATCTATTGTGGTTTTTAAGGTTTCCAAAATGCTTCATACCATCAGTTATCATTCAAACCTCTCAACAATCCTGTGAATTAGGGTTTACTGTTGCCCATTTTATAGATGAGGAAACTGAGGTTCAGGCAGGACAAGTCATTTGCCCATACTCATAAAAGCCAAGATCTCAAGTCAGGTCTCTCTCCCTCAGCCTCTTTCCCCTGTGCCAGACTGATCCTGCCAGGTGGTGGGCCAGCCAGGGTGCAGGGACAGATGAATGGAATGACCAGGCTATGGGAAGACCTGGGAGAAATGGGACTAGAAAAGAGGGGGGGCAGGGATGGCAGCAAGTGCAGCTCAAAGTCAAGCCCCAGGTCACTAGCATAACACCCACCTTATCTCTCTTCCAACCAAGCCAGCCTCCATTCAGACTTTACTCAGTCAATAAACACTGATTAAGTACCTACTATGTGCCAGGTATTGTACTCGGTGCTGGGGATACAAAGAAAGGCAAAAAGACAGGTCCTGTTCTCAAGGGACTCCCAGTCTAAGGGGAGACAACGGGTAAACAACTCTGGACCAGCCAGATGTATATAGATATACTGGAAATAAGCCACAGAGGTTAGACGCTGAATTAAAGGCCTGAAAACAGCTTCATGCAGAAGGTGTTATCTTTCTGAAATGGCAGCCTCTGCCTGGCCTCCAGCTCCCCATACTTCATGGCACTGATCTAGTCAAAACAACCTTGGGGTTGGGGAAACTGGGGAAAGAGACACGTTTTGAGCCCAGTTCTGGCACTATTTTGCCAAGATGACTTTGTACAAGTCATTTCCCTTCCTTTATGCCTCAATTTCCCCAAAACTAAGGTTCTTAACCTAGGGTCCATGAACTTAAAAAAATAAAAATTTGATAACCTGTATCTTAAAAGAATTGGTTTCCTATCTAGGAATTTTATTTCTTGTATTTGAAAACCTTGTTGAGAAGGGGTCCATCCATAGGCTTCCCAAGGGATGCAGGACCCAAAGACTAGAAGATCTCTCTAAGCTCCACATCTCTTCCAGAACACACTCATCTACACCCATGTCCTAACTTTACAGCAACTGGAGGAGTCTGAGAAGGGGGAAGAGAGGATGACTTATTCACCTTTCTTCTGTGGTCAGTAGAAGACTGGGGGTGAGGGAGGGGCTGAGGTGAGAGGCCCTCAGGAGTGTCCTCTGACAGTGGGAACAGGGGCACTCAGCTCTATTTGGTCTGGAGGAAACAGGACACCTCAGGTCTTTACTGGACGAAATGGCACCGAGGATAGTGGGCACTGAGTTTTGTTCAGAGTTGTCCCCCAAAAGTAGCTGACTTTTCACTCCCCGTGTCTTCCCTTCCCCTTGTTCTTGCTGGAGGTGGGGAAGTGCTGAAGGCCATGTTCACTTGTTCTCCTTCCTTCCCTAGCAAGGGGCTAGGGAGGGGGTGTGAGAGGATAATTAGGAGCCTACTTCTACCTCTGACAAGAGAAAAGGGGTATGGAGGGCCTCAGGGCCTTCCCTTGAACAGGTCCAGGGCAGAGGCCAGAGAAGTTGGGGGAGGGGGAGGGACAGGACAATCAGGTCCTCAGGCCCTTTAAACAGCCCCCAAGACTGCTTACCATGCTGAAGTCTAGCAAGTCACTGAGTTCTTTGTCTGTCCCGACTGTAGCCATCCTTTGCTGCTGATTCATACTCCCACAGACTCAACAGCGGCAACAGCTCCGGAGAGCCTGGAGACACTGTGGGGGATGGGAGGGGGAGGGATAGAGGATATACGTGTCGGGTGGGAGAGAGAGATGGGGGGGGGGGAGGTGAACAAACGAAAGGAAAAGGGGGCGAGATAGAGTAGTGAGGAGAGAAACAGAGACAGGGTAGGGCCCAAGGAGGCAGAAAGAGAGAGAGAATGACATGCACAGAGACAGACATGTGAATCAAGGCCACACACGAGGAGGGGGGAGAACAGAACAACACACACAGAATGGAAGAGAGACATACCGGCGGGGGGGATGGGGGGGGAAGAACAGAACCCCAGGAAAGGGGGAGAAACAGAGAGAGAAGAGGAAAGAAGAGAATGACCCAGAGAGGAGGGAGAAAGACCCAGAGAGAAGAGACACACACCCAGAGATAAGAAGAGGGGAGAGAGAAAACCACAGAGAAGGGGAGAAGAGACAGGTCCAGGGAGAATGAGGGAGGATAGAAAGAGACCCATAGAAAAGGGGGGAGAAACATAGAGAAAAGGGGAGGGAAAGAGAGCACCATGGAGAAGGGTGAAAAAAAGAGATCCACAGAGAAAAGGAAGAGATGCAGACCCACACAGAAGGAGAGGGGATTCACAGATAATGGGGGGGGAGCAACACAGATCCAGAAGTAGTGTGTGTGTGTGTGTGGGGGGG
>JAQQSK010013850.1:0-11340 GCA_028658325.1 Potorous gilbertii
AAGTCTTAGACATTTTCATATACCAGAATTAATTACTAATTATGTTTCAGCTTCTTTTTAAAGAGTACTTTAAATGTAATTTTTTTTACTCAATACACCAAAATTTTTTAAGACACTAAATGCAAACATATCCTAATGTGTTAGTGGGAAACTATTAGGCTAGAGGTTAAAAAGATAGTTGAATCTTCAGAAAAAACTAATTCAGACATGATTTAAATCCAGGGGTGGGAAATCACAAGTGACCTTGAGGTGTCACAGGTTCCCCTCCACTGTTAAAAATTAATTCTCCAATACTAAAATCAGGGTAAATGAAATAAGTAACAGGATTCATGTAGCACTTTAAGTATGAAAAGTATTTTATATATATTTGTTCTTCTGAAATATAAATCTGCTAATAATCTATACACAAAATTTGTCCTAACTGACCCAAATACCACTAAAAATTATTTTTCCATGGATGTGCTCTTGTCAAACATACTGTTAAGGAATTTAGTAGTCTTAGGGTAACTGTTAAGTAGATTTTAATCAAACCCAATCATTTAATGTACCTTCTGTACCTAAAAACATTATATATGAAAACCATTTTCCCAAAGATGTTATTTGCACCCACAATTTTACACATTGAATATTCTAAAGTATAAAATACATTCAACAACAAGCTTTTATTTAGCAACTTCTAGTGTAAGACATTATTTTAGGCACCAAGGATACAAAAAAAAGAGGTCCTGTATCTAAAAAGCGTGCCTTCTAGTACAGAACACACACAAAAGTAAATGCAGGGCAAGACCTAAGATGACTACAAAGGGAGGTGGCTGAGCTGAGAGGGGCCACTGGCCATGCTACCCTCTCCTATGGTTTAAAGGAAGTGGAGCCTGCTGGGTAGCTTCCACACATGCCCTTTGCCCAGGATGACAGAGAATGTGTGTGGACAGATATAATATTCCAACAATAACTGACACTGGCGGCACTTTCACTTATTTACATTCACTTTGTCACTCACTGGCAGAGGTCAGGGTGTTGAACACTCTCCATGCTTATCAATGCCACTCTCCCCCTAGCACTATCACCTTCTCCTCCTTTGAGGTTCTATTAATTCATATTTATCATCCAATTAAGATCCTAGCAGCTGTTGTTCTTCATACCTGGCCTCTTCCCACCTTTCCCTGTATCCCTCAGTCTAACGACACTGGCCTCCTTGCTTTGCTTCTCCATTTTCACTGGCTGTCCCCACATGCCTGCAATTTTTCCCACATCTCTACTTCTGGCTTCTGTGGCTTCCTTCAACACCTGGCTAAAGTTGCACCTTTTACAAGAACACCATACTAGGCCTCCGTGGTGCCTTTCCCCTCAGAGTGCAGCCGGTCTGTCCCATGTATGTCATGGTGGTAACGCAGCTGTGTGTTGCTTCCCCACCAGAGTGGGAGCTCTCTGAACTGGGGACAAGTTTTGACCTTTCTTTGTATTCCCAGTGCTTTACACAGTGCCTGGTGCATTGTAGGCCCTCAATAAATGCTCTGGTTCAAGCACCTTCTCCTGAATACTCTCTCCTCTCTAGGTTTTCATGAAAAAAAGGAGATGTAATCAAATCTGAAAGGTAGAGAATCTACAAAAAATACCGAAAAAGAAATCACACTTAATGTACTTACACTGAGTCTGCATCTTTATCCTTCTTAATTATTCCTGACAAAGCAAACGTCTTTCTTTTTCTTGGCTTTATCCCTTTAAAGTGAAGGTTTATTGTTAGCAGAGAATGAAGAATTATTCAATGGATGCTTTATCAGAGACACTATTTGAGCATTTTGTGAATCTTAGCAAACACTTTACGTTTAAAGCTTTTGATAGTGATGAGAAGGAAAGACCATTTCTAAGACCATCACTTTTCTAAGAAAACCACTCTGATTTGAGCATTGCAAGGCTGAAGCATGCCCTGGAGGTGTACAATGACTGTCTAGTAATCTTCTTCCTTTCGTACGCCAGGGTGCCAATGGTGACGGATGATCAGCAGGACAAGCCTCCACAGCTGTCGCACTCCTGTCCTGCTCCTGTCTCCTGTGACCACATGCTCCAGATTTACAGATGAAGAAACCTGGGTCCAGAGTAGTTAAGTGACTGACGACATTAGAGGTGGGGTACGAACCCAGTCCTTTCTGACTCTAAGTTCGGCACTCTAGGCAAACACACACATCACATTTTCTACCAAATAGAGTGTATTTTGGCAACCCAAAGATCTACTTGTGAGTAAATAAAGATAAGATGCTGCTAATTTTCACAGCATGTTAATATATCATACGGGTGAAATACTCTGTTTCCCTTTAAGTACTCTCCTTGCTAGGACCGCTGCTTGTAATTTCCCTTCTGATGTTCTAATAATCCCTCATGTTTATTGTTCAAGAACAAGACCATCAGGTTGCTAAGATTTAGGGGCTATTAACTACCTAAATTCTAATGCTATAACCTAATTCATCATTTGTAACTTACCTTCAACTATGCTAGCAACATCACATTCTTCAAATTCAATAAGGCCTAAGGGGAAAAAAAAGCACATTTAGTAGTAGCCTGGTGGAAAACAATAATCACATCACAGAACATCAAAAGGCTGTTTAAGAAATTTTTTTCTAATGTTTTCCCAGTTTTCTAATGTTAGCTAGTTAATACTTAAAGAAATTAAATTATGCTAACATTGCCTTATTAAGTACTTTCTACATACAAAACACTACTTTGACAGGCAAACAGACTTTAAACTGCTTAAGGTCAGTGACCTTGTTTTATTTCTTAATCTCTCCAAGAGTATAATATGTTTACTTTGTATTAATAGTTGCTTAATACATGTCTGTTTTCTAAAAGAGGTATTAGAAGACCTGGTATTTGCCTTCAAGGAGCTTATAACTTAGCTGGAGAGAAATGACAAAGTACAGTATGAGAAAAATAAAACACAGTAGAATACAGTAATGCTAAACAAACTATAGGTCTTTCAGAACATCAGGTTGAGGGACTTACCTAAAGAAAGGGAGTTTAGCTAGACCTTAAATAAATAATACAGCATCACAGAAAGGAGGAAGGAATTCTAGTTAGAAAGAAAACTGTGAGTCAATTTTGCCTGCAGGCTAACAACTTCACAGTATCACTTTCACATTGAATGATATGGCTAATATCAAACCTATTTTGCCAAATAAGCCTATATTACAGACAAAGTATCACAACTGTTAGCAGGTAAAAACTCTCCCTATATCTGTTACAAGAACACATAGTTTGAATGAGTCCAGGAATTTCAGTTTGAAGGACTGAAAGAATATAGACTCAGATGTCAATACTGGCACTTGGTCCTTAAAAACAAGATAAAAAAAAAATCAATCTACATGATTTCAATACATACCAAACTTATTTTAGTACCATTTCCTAATGATAGTAATTGCCATATTATCCATAAACAATTTTGGCAGCACTGAATGTGGCCATGAAATATAGCCTTAATTAGTCACTGATGATGGACTCAACAACCTCTCCTAAAACAGTCTGGGGTATTTTTTGACTCTTATATTCAACAAGTTCTTCCTCAAATTTAAACACTTTTCAAATGCATCATAAGTTCATTTTCTCTTGTTCATGCCTTTCCTGAATAAATATTTATGTGTATTTTAAACAGTTTTAATATCACCCCATTTCTAGCCTCCTAGTCATCGTGTTAATGAATCATTAACCTTTCCTTCTAAAACCCATTTACCAATCTCATCATTTTGGTCGCTTTATTCTGCCTCTTATCAAATCTAACCTACTTTTATAGCTTTTTACATAAAGAAAATATAATGAAATATGCTAAAAAATCGTTTTTTTCAAAATGGGCATCACTTTTAAAACAAATGTAAAAGCTTTTCCACCAATACAACTGAATGACAGGAAAATCTGGTATGATAAAATAATTTTAAAACTGTGTATATAACTATCATCTGCACCTATAAAGATTTATGCTGCAGGTACAAATAATTATGGACAGTTCTGGTTTCTGATTTTGAAAGTTTAAAAATACTCGTTTTGACACATAAACTGTGTGTAAAAGGATTTTTAAAAATGTGTATGTTTCACATGCTGCTTCAAGTGGTGAGGTTGGCGTGCCTGGCTCAGAGCCAGTCAGCAGCTCAGCTGGACATCAGGGCACATTATGACCTCCCTTACAGTGTGTCACTTCTGAATTGTTTCCAAAGTAGAAAGTTTATTCAACCTCTCTCTCAAAATCAGTGGACCGGCTATCATTCTGCTATTTAATCAAAGGAGGACAGGTTATTTTTCTGACAGTACTAAATCCAGAAAGCAATTTCTAATGAATAGTTTGATACAAGTGGAATTTCAACTGCTTTAGCCTCAATTAATCCTTCTGTCAAAACAAATGAATGTTCTAAGGGCTGAATCAAAAAGGTCAATTTAACATGTAAACAAGCAAACAGGCATTGTTCCTAACATCTGATGCTGTTTAAGGTGTATTTTCCTGGAAAAAAAAAATACATACATACATACATATATATATATGTATATAAAATAAAATTTAAAGCTAAAGATGGAAGAACAAACCTAAGAAAAGCAATCACCCACATAAATGCTTTGCTTCCCAATGCCCCCTGCCAAAAAAAGCATCAATATACTTCCAAGAAAACAGAAAGATTAAAGCTTTTTTTTAAAAAAAGTTTTGATCACAGAAGAAATATTAAAGGAAGAATAAAGGCCTATTAGTTAAAACTACCACTACTGAATCAAGCACAAGACACATGAAGACAAATATCCTTCATTATTTAAGGACTGTGTCAACAGACCAATATTAGATCTATATACCATCAAAAACAAATATCTTCTATCTTCAGGTACTGAGGTCTGACTAGAAAATATCGGATCCACTGGATTAAAGGTTAAGTAATAAACTCGATTTACCCTAAGGGAACAAAAGGGATGATGATGACAGACTGTAAGAGCTAAGAGTTGTAAAGTCAATAGAGATGACTATCTTTTTAAGCCTGCTGATCAATTCTGAGAGTGCAGAGGAAGACTGGCCCATATCTTCAAGAAAATCATCTGGCTTCAGCTTCCCTGCCAATCATCAAATCAGCTGGAGGGACTGAAAGGTGTCTCTAGTAAAAGATGATCATCTGCACAGGTAGCAGATTAAGCTCCAATGCAAAGCTGAAACTGAATCCATATGATGATAGAAACCAGGAGCAGAAAAGAAAATTCAGATCCTCGAATCTACTTTTGCCACCAATGTCATTCACTCAGAAAATCTGAAGTGCTGACGAGGAAAGGAGGAAATTAAAGTGCAGTCCAACCTCAATCATGGGGGAAGAGAGAATATCTCACAAATAAAGGAAGTTTTGTCATCTTAAACATGATCAGTTTGCTAGCTAAGAGACATTTTTAAGTCACTGGATATGCAATGTAGAGAGCCCTATACCATTCAGCTGGTAAAATTATGAAGTACATAATTATGAAATTTATATTCTGCTGTCCCATCACTTTTTTTTTTTGTTCCACTCTCTCCTTTGGATGATTCTCCCTAGTCAGGGTCCTCATACTACTCTAAACTCTGAATTGCAATAACCCAATTTCTTCTGTCTTCAGGGCAGGCTTATGTGTTCAAAATTCAGCCCTTCTCCAAACTCCCTCCCATCAAAACATACCTGTCCAAAGTCCCAACTTACTGATACTAACGTTAAAAGAGTACTGAAGATAATGTTATTCCAAGAGTTTGAGGAAATCATTTCAATTCCCTGGACCTTGGTTTCCTCACCTGTAAAATGACAGTTTGGGGATTGATGAAGACCTTTCAGATAGACAGGCTATTAAATCCAAGTGACCACCTAAAGCAGGAATAAGGAATCTTGGCTAGGAAACCAGGGAAATAAAAGGTTTGAGACCCAGAGGATATAAGTAATAGGGATTTAAGAAACCTTCAAATTAAAGGAGTTAGGATATAGGCAAAATATTTTAATAGTAGGACTGTATGCCATTCAGCAAACTTAAGTACAAAATATATAAGCTATTATGTCAGATGCTAGGAATATAAGGACAAAAATGGAACTCTCTCCTCTCAAGGAGCATATGGTTATACTGATCCAATCACCTTCTGAGGCAGAGACTCTATCCTTGCTTCCCAAGACAACAACTGGCCTAGCTACGTGGGCAGAAAAAGTCATCTATAAGATTATCTAGTGCCTGAGGGCTCAAGTAACAAAGCATAGGATGAGGAACCATGGAAAGTCTGACAGTTTCATGAAATACAAATTTTGAATATAATTAGTCAACAGGATTCCATTCTTTCTAGAGTGAAATCTGCCCAAATACTCTAATGTCTAAGAAGCAAATCTTGGTTATGAAGGACAACTCTCGACCTCCTCAAGAACTTAAGTCACAACAGGAAACTACAAAACACAGCAATATGTTCAACTGCAGGCTAGAGAAAATATTTGTCTTAAAGAATAGCAAACCTACTACTGAAGATTCTGATTAAAAACAAAGAACACAGCAAGCAAAAGGAAGAGCCAAGACACATCTGGGGCACTCAGTCCTTAAAGGATCCTGCATATACAATTGGCTCAAAGGCCTGATTCTGAAGATAACACACATTCAAAAGGAAGTGATAAGTGTTAATTTAATCAAAAAGATCCTTGATGAATCCCAAGGGTAAGCATGTCCTTAGAAAGTATCTGTCATATGGTGTCTATTGCTACATTAGTAATATGTATTTATCCGGGAATGAGAAACTATTAAGGGCCTGAAAGAGTCAAAAACTGTAACGAGTGGCAGCTTGATAATCTGGCATCCATTCATTAGACTGGACTTTCCAGTTAAGCAATGGGCTATGTGCCCAGTTACTCATTAACCATCTGCCCAGAGGTAGCATGGGGCAGTGGAAAGAGTACTGGAGCTGCAGTAAGAGTACCCAGATTCAAATCATATGCTTTTATGCTTGCTACCTGTGTGGCCTGGAGCAAGTTATTTAACCTCTTTGGGACTCAGTTTCAATATTTGTAAAATAAGAGGGGTAACCAGGTGGTTCTATAATCTCATGACTTCATACTGCATACTAACTGCATCTCAGAGGCTCCCTAGTACAACGATGATTGTAACTGATGAACACGATGACTAACCACAACTCCAGAGGACTCGTGATCAGACAAGCTACCCACCTCCAGAAAGATCTGATGGACTCAAAGTGGAGGCTGAAGCATTTCTTTTACTTTCTTTCTTTGAGGAGTGCATGGCTAATATACATCTATACACATTCACAACAGATTTTATTTTTCACGCCTTCTTTGTTGGTGGAGAAAAGATTACTTGGAATTGAAAATAAAACTAAATTTAAAAAAAAGATAAACGTGGGTCAGCAATGTGTGATTCACTTGTGACTGACGAAGAATTATATGAAATTTTGTTTTCACCTGAAACCCCTAACCAGAGTTAATGATGATGCACTCTACTTTAAAGATAAAAATTTGAAATTATTAAGAAAACTTAATAATGCAACTCATCCTTCCATGTATTCCAAAAGAACAAAATAAACCTTACTTCCACATTTCAGAAGATACATTTTTCAATGGTGTAGTTATACCATCTAAGTGAATTTGGAGGGTAACCCTTCTGAACACCTTACTTTTTATTAGTCATCTGGTGGCTAGCCTTTCAACACTGAGTCTTGATCTGTTTAGTTGAGTCCCTACATATCTTTCTACCTTGATATGACCTATGAGAAACATGCCATTCCAGCATGAAATTAAGAGATCCTAAGGTTACCTCCACATCATAATGAACCATCACAGCAGGGCCTGAACCTGCCCTTCTTTCTCCCTCTTTTTAAAATTTTAAACTTAAATACAAAACAAGGGAGTAAAACAAAGGACATTTCTACATACGCAGGAAAACATAAGATTCAATACAAAACAATATATTTCCACTTCATGAAAGCCTATGAAATAAATCCTACACAATGTTTTCAAAACATCCCAGCTTAAGTTTCTGTGCTTTCTTTTGAGTTTTTTTTTTGTTCTCTGCTATGCACTTTTTATTTTTTTTTTCTTCCTTCCCACCTTGCCCTAGAGAAGGCGACAATTAAATGGAAATATACAGACATAGACATACATATCCATAAACATACACATATGTATATGTAATATATGTAAGACCACACTATGCATATTTCTATTTGTCAGTTCTTTCTCTGAAGGTAGACAGCATCTTCCTTCATAGATCCAAGTCTTTCCATGTTTTCCTAAATCAATCATCATTTCTTATATCACAGCAATATTCCATATACCACAACTTATTTAGCCACTCCCCAGCTGAAAATATTTATTTTTAAACCAATCTGAGAGGTGTAAGATGTTAACTCAAAGTTATTTTAATTTACATTTCTCTAATCAACAATGATTTAGAACACTTTCTCACTTCATTATATAGTCTTGATTTCTTCACTGAAAAATTATCTGTTCATATCCTTTGACCATTCATCAACTGGGGTCTGATTTACTTTATATTGTCTAGTTATTTTAAATGGTTTAAAATAATACTGAATAATACTGGTGACACATAATGGTTTCCCTATTTTTCTCTTTTAATTAAATCTATTTTTGCTTTAATTTTGTCTGAGGTCATGACTATTATCCCACCTTTTTTTACATAATAAATTCTACTTCAGCCCTTTATTTTATGTGAGTTTTTCTCATTTTTATTCTGATTGCTGAAAGTGACATATTGTTAAATTCAAATTTTTAATCCATTCTGCTGTTTCCATTTTATGGGTAAATTGATCCCATTCACATTTTAAGTTATAATTAACTTGTGTATTTATTTCCTACTATCCTATTTGTCCTCATCATTCTTCTCAACCTATTTATCCAGTCCCTCCTCACTAGTATAATTTATTTCTACAGGCTACCTTGCCCTCCTGTTCCTTAATCTAACCACCTTTCTAGGAGACTCTCTGTTACCTTCTCCCTCCACCCTAATATACCTAAGAGTTTCTCCCTTATCCCTTTCCCCTCCTAATTCCTAATCTCATTGCTGCATCTGTCCGTCGTTCTCAAAGAGGACCATGACATCAAGGAGATGACATGACTTGAAGATGACTTTGATTTGAGGGAGGGAGGGCTATACAGGGTCACCAGTCTCACTTTCTCCTCCAGAGCCATCTGGGTCCAGTGGCCTGACATCCATCAGGACGACTGGAGATGACCCAGAATGCAGTGGGAGACCCTGGCCCTTTCAGGCTTCTTTTTTAGGCTTCTTTTCAGGTTCTCATTTTGAATGAGGTAACACCCATTCAGTGAATAGGTCTATTTAAGAAGTAAGTCAAGGGATGGTCCCTTTAATATTAAAAAAAAAAAATCAAACTGGGAGGGGAAGACCCTCAGGGTCATCAGCCAAAAGAGAAACAGTTATTATTTACATTCACTCTAAGCCAGGAGGACCAAAATGTTGCCATTTGTTTATTTCCCTTCTTTCTCTCTCTCTCAAAGCCCAAACTTTAAAGCCATCACTCTGGAGTCACAGAAGGGACAACTCTTACTTCACACACCCTTCACCCTATGCCCCCAACGGGGGTGAGGAACCCTAGGGCCTCCAGACCCCATAAGCGTGACCCAGCCCCATGAAGGTAAGACCCCCCAGCACAAGAGCCTCCACCTCCACTCGCTGCTTCTGTATCACTTCTTCTTGTATGCCTCTTGTATGAAACAATTACTCGTTTTTATCTCTCCCCCCAGCCATACCTTTTAGAGCAGCTCATCACACACAGCTCAGTCTAAGCCTGTCCTTCATGTAAGAGCGCCGGCAACATTTTCACATCTTACTGAGCCTCTTATAACTGGTCTTTAATGTTTCCTTTGTATCTCTCCTGGATCTTAGATGTCAAATTTTCCATTAAGTTCTGCACTTTTTGCCACAAATACCTGCTATCTTTCAATACATTATATGTCCTTTTTTTCACTTAGGATTATACTTAATGTTGACAGGTAAGCTACCCTTGGCCAAACCCCAGCTCTTTTGCTCTACGGAACACAGTGCTCCGGTACCTTCAACACAAAAGTTACTGGATCTTAACGTAATCCTGACTGTAGCTCTATGATATTTAACTTGTTTTTCTCCTTGTTGCTGTAATATTTTCTCCTTAACCTGGGAGCTTTGAAACCTGGCTATAATATTCCTGTAAGTTTTCCTCCTGGGATATCTTTCAGGTGTTTATTGGATTTTTGCTATTTCTGCTTTGCCTTCTTGTCCTATAACTTCAGGGCAATTTTCCTTAATAATTTCTTCTGATATTGTATCTAAATTCTTTTTTTAATTGTATCTTCCAGGTAGTCCAACAATTCTTATAGTTTCTCCCTGACCAATTCCAGGTTTCATGGAATTACTTTCTTCCTCAAGTTTTTATTCTCTTTTCCTAGTTGTTTTTTTCATAATTTTCTTGATATTCTCGGATTGCTCCTTTTCTCTCTAATTCTTCCTCAGTCTCTCTTATTTGATGTTTAAAGTCCTTTTTAAGTTTTTCCAAGAACTCTTTCTGGGCTTGTGACCATCTGACATTTCTCACTGAAAAAGGAGTGTTTTTTTTTTTTTTTAGCTCCACTGTCTTCCTCAATGAACCCAGATCTTCTCCATCTCCATAGCAGCTGCCTGTGGTTGGGTTCCCTCTCCTTTGCTTACTCACTTTTATACTGATTCTAGTTCTGAGGTGTGAGGAACGATGCCCCCAGTCTCCAGTACTTCTTACTGTTATTTTCTGAGCTTTGTCCTGGGCCCAACTTTGAACATTTCCAGCACCCCTAGGCCAAGGCCTGGGCCCCCAGTCACACAGTCCCACAAATGCCCTTGCTCCCTGCAGTCCCTTTGGTGGCTGCATACTTCAACTGTCCCATCAACCCGGGACTCTGCTGTCCTGCAAGTGTCCACAGATAGCAGGGTCCCAGCACCTCAGCGACTGCACTCAACAGGTGTGTGCTACCTCCTTCTCCCACACAGTGGCAGCCCAGCCATGGGAGCATCTGGTCATGGCTGACCTCATCAATGGCGCCCTCAACAATCTTCTCCTATGCAGCCACAATCCCCTACACTGTATGTGAGATGAAAGTTCCTCAGGTTGTGGCTGCCTCACACCCAGCTGCCCCCTCCTGGGGGCCCTGGAGTTGTTTTCATTGCACTCAGGCCGAACCTCCATCCTGAATGTCAAGTCTTTCCTGGGATCCTCTCAAATAGTCTTAGGAGAACAAATGCTTCACCCCAAATCTGGTTTATTTCTTCTTCTCTACGTTAACCCTGAAGCCATATTCTGCCTTTTTCCGAGGAGGAAATTGGGAGAACCTGAAG
>JAQQSK010013851.1:0-11340 GCA_028658325.1 Potorous gilbertii
GTGTGTGTGTGTGTGTGTGTGTGTGTGTGTGTGTGTGTGTGTATACAATCTCTCCATCTACCCAAATACTGAGAAAAGATTCAAGAGTTATAAATATTTTCTTTCCGTATAGTAAGGTAAATAGTTCAGCTTTAGAGAGGTTTTTTTTTTGTGATTTTTCTTTCCTGTTTACCTTTTCATGCTTCTCTTGATTATTGTTTTGGAAAGTCAAATTTTCTCTACAGATCTGGTCTTTTCCTCAATATGAATAATTGAAAGTCCTTGATATCATTGAATGACCATTTATTCCCTTGAAGTATTATAATCAGATTTGCTGAGCAGGTGATTCTTGGTTTCAATCCCAGTTCCTTTGTCCTCTGAAATATCCCATTCCAAGCCCTTCGATCCTTTAATGTTGAAGCTGCCAGATCCTGATTGTATTTCCACAATGTTCAAATTGTTTTTTTCTAACTGCTTGCAATATTTTCTCCTTGATCTGGGATCTCTGAAATTTGGCCACAATATTCCTAGGAGTTTCTCTGTTCGGGTCTCTTTCAGGAGATGATTGGTGGATTATTTCAATATTTACTTTGCCTCCTGATTCTAGAACATCAGGCCAGTTTTCCTGTATAATTTCATGGAAGATGATGTCTAGGCTCTTTTGGATCATGACTTTCAGGTAGTCCCATAATTTTTAAATTGTTTCTCCCAAATTTATTTTCCAGGTCAATTGTTTTTCTAATGAGATGTTTCACATCATCTTCCATTTTTTCAAATTTTTGATTTTGTTTACTAACTGCTTGGTGTAACTCATAGTCATTCATTTCCCTGAACTCAATTCTCTCTTTCAATGAATTATTTTGTTCAGTGAGCTTTTGAACCTTCTCCTCCATTTGGCTAATTCTGCTTTTTTAAAACCACCTTCTCCTCATTGGCTTTTTGGACCTCTTTTTTCAGTTGAGTTAGCCCTTTTTAAAACTGTTATTTTCCTCAGCATTTTTTTGGTTCTCCTTTAGTAAGCTGCTAACTTGTTTTTTAAGGTGTTCTATTGCCTGAATCTAGTTTCAGTTCCCTTTGGAGGCCCAACCTCCTTGGATAGTAGGCTTTGTTCTTCCTCATTTGAGAGAAGGGGGGAGATACCTGTTCCCCAAGAAAGTAACCTTATTTTTTCCCTTTTTTGGGCATTTTCCCAGCCAGTTACTTGACTTCTGAGTTTCCTCTCCACAGCCACCTTGCTTCCAGTTCCGCCAAGCCAGCACTGGGGGCTGAGATTCTGAAGAGCTGCTCCAAAGCCTCAGGGGCTTTAGGTGGGGACAGGGCTGCTATTCAGTGTGAGATTAAGATCAGCTGCTCAGAAGTGGGCAGAGCCTCCACAGAGGGCTTAGTTCCCTCAGCAGGTTTACAATGAGATCTTCAACAATGGATGTGGGTTACTGCCTGCTTTGGGAGCCCCTTGCACTGCTGCCTCTGCTGCTGTCTCCTCAGGAGGCCTGAGTTATGGGGACACCCTTATCCCTTCTCATCCAGCAGAAAAGACCCTCTTACTGACATTTGGTGCCTGTGGGTGGAGGGATCTGTGCTGCAACTGGAGATTCTGTCCCTGAAGCCTGCTCAGATCTGTTCCTTTCGGTGCTGCGTAGCCAAGGCAGGGCTGGGCTCTACTCCACATCCAGTGTGGAACAGACCTTTCCTGTCAGTCTTTCAGGTCACTCTGGAATATAAATCTTCTCCACTCCATTGTTCTATGACTTCTGTTGCTCTAGAATTTGTTGAGAGTTCTTCTTTTAGGTATTTTATGGCCTGTGGGGTAAGAGCTAGCTTATGTGCATCTTTCTGCTCTGCCATCTTGGCCCAAAAACATAGTTCTTGTGAAGTTATATGGTGCAGTGGATAGAGGGTTGGGCCTGGAGTTAGAAAGGCCTGAGTTCAAATCCAGCCTCAAACACTTACTAGCTATGTGACTCTGGGCATATCACTTAAAGCTCCATCTGTTCCAAGCTCCTCCACTGTAAAAGGCAGATAATAGCAGTGCCTGCCTCTCCAGGATATTATGAGGTTAAGTGAGACAGTATTTGTAAATCCCTTAGTCCAGGCACTTATTCTTTTTCCCTTCCTATCCCTGCCCTCAAGGAGCTCATATTCTAATGGACAATATAAAACAACAACCTAAATTTGAAGAAAATTTGAGGTTTCAAGAAGTAGAGGGGAGTACAGATTCAAAGGCATGGAGACGATATGGGAAATGTGAGTGATAGCTGGCACCTCTAATGATGGCTTTGAGGACCAAGAAAATGATCTGAAATATGGCCTGTCAGGAGAGAAGGAGCCCTTAAGATGTGTCCACGAGCCCAGTGTTAGGAATCTAGACAGAGAAATGCAGACTAATATCCAAGAAGGAGGATTAACAACAGACACAGTTATCTTTAGGTCATTTGTTTGCCCACATTTGCTATGGTTCTTCTTCTAATGGTAAACACAACATTAGAAAATCAAAGGGAATGGCCTAAAATGTTTTATAGCTCAAATTGGTTGGAAGTGATCAGCAGGTTTCCAAAGATTATGAATCTCAGTACACACCCAAGCTGGTTAAAGGGACTGGCATTTGATTTTTCAGCTTCCTCAGCAAGTGTCTACTTGTATGACTGACATAGGGCACTTTGGAGTAGGAGTGTTAATATCATGAGAGAATCTATCCATTTAGCTTTCCCATTTTGTCGGTTGCCTTGGATTGTGATGAACTGATACTGACAGGCACTAATCTCTGGTCTTATTACTCTCTTTGCTTGTGCACACAGGTTTGTCATACTGTAATGAGAATTAAACAGGACATTCAACACAAACACATGCCAAAGACAGTCCAGAAGAAACAATCAATTAACCCTTTCTTATCAATACACTGACTTAACTGTAGAATCTTTACAGGAAGGAAGGAGTTGTCTCAGTAAGACTTCAGCTAGTGTTTAATAACCTCCCCACTGAAATTGGCAGGGATCAATGGATGTAATGTTTGTAATACAGGAAGTCACCCAGAATCCATCGTCAGGGTGAGGGTTTGAAAAGATTACACAGGAAAATTTGTCTTTGAAAGTCTATATTACTCCCCACTCTCCACCAACCCTACCCTCTTCAGAGGCTTCTTTCTTTTATTGGTTACTACTCATTCGATACCTGAAAAGGCCTTATCCTAAAAGTTCAAGGCCTCCCATTGCATCCTGGGTGGTCTTCAGTCATCCTGATGAATCTGGTCACTGGATCCAGATGACTCAGGAGGATGAAGTGAGGCTGGTGATCTTGCACAGCCCTCCCTCACTCAAAACAAAGTCCAGTGCAAGTCATGTCATCATTTCTCTGATGTCGTGGTCCTCTTCAAAAACAAAGGATGAATGCAAAATAACAACCACTCAATCTAGTACCTACCTTATGAGAAATAGTGTGGCACAGTACTGGGTTTGGAATCAGGCAGAGCTTGATTTGAGTCTTACCTCCATTATTTCTTAATTGTATGACCCTGAGCCAGTCACTTAACTTTCTTGGGGCTCAAGTTTTCCAACCTCTAATTTGGGGCTAGTAATAGCATCAATGTTAGTAGGTTGTTGTAAAAGTAAAAATGAGATGATGTATGTAATGAGCTTTGCGAACCTTAAAGTGATAAATATTAAATTTTAATATTATTGTCTTTATGATTATTAAATGTCCCAGTCTTTGCAGGTAACCCAAATAACAATGGGAATATACATGGTATGTGTAATTAAGGGTAGCGAGGTGGTACAATGGATAGACCACTGGACCTGGAGTCAAGAAGATGTGAGTTCAAATCCAGCCTATGTGACCCTCAGCAAATCCCTTTAACTCTGCTTACTTTAGTTTCCTCATCTGTAAAATGAGCTGGAGAAGGAAATGGCAAATCGCTCCAGTACCTTAGCCAAGAAAACCCCAGATCGGGTCTCAAAGAATTGGATACAATTGAAACAACTGAATAACAATATAACAGGTATAATGAGGCTGCTGCATATTATCCATTATGAAGTCACCTGGCTTTGGACTCAGGTCTGCTTGATGCCAAGTCTAGAACTCTATCCCTTACACTACCTAGCTGTCTTTCATAGAAGCAATAGACATGAACTTCATAGGATGTAGACATCAGTCTACACTGTTGCAAGGAACATAGATTTAGAGCTGAAGGGATCCCAGAAGTTATCTAGTGAACACATCCACATTTTACAGATGAGGAAACTGAGACCCAAAGTGGTAAATAACTTTTTTAAAGTAGTAGGTATCAGAACTGGGCTCTCAGGTCCTCTAACTAGAGATCCAGCTCTTTTTCTGCCTTTCCATGATGCCTCTGCCCAAACTCCTAAGTAAACAGACAAAAGAAAATTTATAATATCACAGAAGTCATAAAAGGCAAATGCTGATCTTCCATGAATGTATGAAGGGAATGAGGTCTAGATTTTTTTTAGATTTACACAATTAAGCACCTTCTCCAATGGGTAGTATTGAAGTAATTTTAAGTTATTTTAAATACTGTAGATTATATATATATATATACATATATATATATTATATATGTATATATATATATATACATATATATATATTATATATGTATATATATATATATATACATATATATATATATATATATGGTATTTTTGAGAAAACCCAGATTTGGAAATATTTTGTCACCATTTTAGTTGTAAGGAAACAATAGCTAATAACAGATTCTCATGAAAAGAGGAAAACTTCATCTTCAAAGACAGTAGGTAAGATTCAGAAGAGTTCACATCCAAATCCCCATATTTCAGTGATAATTTTCCATTCACCTAAGGTATTCATAGTACTTTCTATTTATAGATTGTAGAGCAAAATTAGTTCAGTAGTAGGATAGGTAGGAAGAAACAATGATCCCTGGACATGCTATCTATTCACTTTCTTTATGGGAATTTGCCCATCTTCGGGCAGGTGGCCTGACCCTGATAGCAGCATGAATCTTAGAAGAATGGTACTAGTGACTGTTGAATCCTACTTTAAGGTTGATCTAGAAATATAAAATTTAAAGTTAAACAAGAATCTGAGCAATAATTATTCACTTTACATTTTTACAATTGCATACTGGTATGCAAGTAGCATACAACTTGTTCTTAATTTATTTAAGGAAAGAGAAGGTGGTGTAATCTCCAAGACACACTATGAGTTCACTGTTGGGGAGGTAACTCTAGGTGGAGGAAGATGCAATTAAGCTACATTCCTGAGTACAGTACAGATATTGGGGGGAAGGGGTAAAAGACATAATATATTATCTTTCTATTTTTATTGATTACTTCTCCTAACCAAATGTGAAGCTCAGTTGTTTCTACACTGCTAAAGGGCTAAAAGTGCTTTAAATGCAGTACACTGCAGCACTGTGTCAGTCACCCCACCATAGTTATAGACACAAATCAGGACACAGAATTTATCAAGCACCACATATTGGCATAATTGACTACGAGAAAATTCAACTGATAAATCTAACTCTCCATTCCATTTCTAATGTCTGGAAATCTGGCTGACCTAGTCCTGATAGAAATGATTCCTGTATAATTATATAGCAATCAAAACATAAATGTAAACAACTGAATTACAGGCACTGTGTTCAGCCATAAAATGTCAGGGCTTGGGTAAACAATGTCAGGTGTTGACTTTTGAAAGGATCAATGTCATTTATTAATAGAAAATATTTGCTTAGCATCACAAACATGTGTGGCTCTGAATAGCTTTGCTCTGAACTCATTTCCTTGTCTTCCATTCTGTGGGTTTCAGCCAAGTATTGATTAAGGGTCAATAGCTAGGTTTCTGGTCAAAAGTTAAGTTACAGTGAAATTAAATTACCGTTTGGTCTCAGTGAAATCTGGTCCAAAAGAGAATAAATTTATCATGGGCCAAGAATTTAGTACTAGACATTCATCAGATATCACTGTACAAAGCAAGTGAAACTCAATTCAATAAATATTTATTAATGTCCTACTGTTTAACCATAGCTCTGTGTTTGGAATACAAAAACAAAAAGGAGTCCATCTGGATCATGAAAGAACTTTTCCTAGAGAAGTCTTCTGTACACAGAGCCCTAGGTATATGTATACAAAGAAGGGAGTATAGGTAATTAAATATACAAGCACACTCAGAAGAAATGACCAGAGAGGTAGGAGGAGAACCAGGAAAGAGCACTGTTACATATAAAAAAAATGAGAAAGGTCAAAAGGTCAAAGGTTAAAAGGAAAAAGGAAATTGAATTGAGCCGTTAAGAGAAAATTGGTGAATTTGGAGAGAAGTTTCAATTAAGTGGTTCCCAAGTGAAGCAAGGGTTGAGGAGCACACTTATTCTTTTTAGACCAATGTGAAGGATAGAGTAAGGGGATTTCAGTCATCTCTGAGTTCAAATCCAGCCTCAGAGAGTTACTAGCTCTATGAACCCAGGCAAGTCACTTAACCCTGTTTGCCTCAGTTTCTTCATCTGTAAAATAAGCTGGAGAAGGAAATGGCAGACCACTCCTATAACTCTGCCAAGAAAACCCCAGATAGGATCATGAAGAATCAGACATGACTGAAATGAATGGACAACAGTTTCTCATATAGAAAATTTGGGCAAGAGAGGTTTGGGAATTGTAGGATATACTATAGCAGAATAAAACAACATAGTAGCAAAAATGATTTTTTTTTAAATTATAGGAAACATAGGTGATGGGAAATCTTATTTCTAACAGTCAAGGGAGACCCCCAAAACATTCCTGCAGTGAGCTAGCTGTTAAAGAAACTCTCAGTATGAGGTAGAAGCCTCCTTGAAGAGGGCCAGCTCAAAATGTTTTTATATTAAACTGAGTTTTTTGTCTGAGAACCAGTTCAGCAGTTGGAGCATGGACAACTAATAGCACCCAGGACTAGTACTTTTGGAACATACAACACACAAGGACAAATAAGGGGTTCAGGCAGAGATCACTAAAAGACAAAACACAAAGAGAGTAGTACTAATGATAGCTTCCATTTTATGTAAAAATTTGAAATGTTTTACAAATACTTTCTCATTTTATCTTTAGGTCAATATCGGGAGGTACGTGCTATTATTTTCTCCATTTTGTAGAGGAGATAACTGAGGAAGACAGGTAAGTGACTCTCTCAGGGTCACATAGCCAGAATCTGAGGTTGGATTTGAATTCAGTTCTTTTTGACTGTAGGCCCTGTGTTCGTTCCATCTATTGGGCAATCTGTCTTTAAGTAAATGTACTCCTCTATCAAAGTTCTAAGAGATGGATAGGGCAATACTCTGTTAAGGATGCAAGTTTCAGTGATTGCAAGAATTTGGATGGGTGACCCTGGATAAGTTAATGTTCTAGTGTCCCAAGCAACTCTAAGATTGAAAGTTAGAGAAGTTATTGATCTATCTTTGCAGAGGAAGGTACTCATTGGTACTTTAGTGAAATAACTGAGTTAGATTAAGATAAAATGGGAGGTTTATGAAGAGAAAAGTTCTAATATGAAAAGTGATTTGTTAACAACATACCACGAGTTCCAGAGGGCACAATGGAAGGACAGTATTCCCCACACTATATAGTATTATGGAAAATGTGATGAACTTGGAGTTAGTTGATAACCTCAAGGAATTTTTGCCTCTGAAAGTTACTGTGCGAATAATATGAAAGCACTGAACCCATCTGGACCTGAGTCTATTCATTTGTTAAATGGGGATAACACTACCGGGAATGCAATGCCTTATTGTGTTGTGATGAGAATCAAATGAGACAATATATGAAAAACAATTTGCAGATCTTCAAGTGCATATAAATATCAGCTATTATCATTAATAAAACTTTGAAATTGTTCTTTAGAATTTAGTGATATAGCAGATGAAATATTATTTTAGAATGACATATTCCTTATTTGATATATGAATAGTACAAGTAGAAAACTGGTATTTTTCTCATTATTTCTGTAGTGAAAATAATTATTTTCATAAAAATGACACTTTTTACAATTGGTTTTGCCTGGTACTAGAAATTCATGAACTGATCTCTGTTAAAGTTTAAATTCATTTAAGGATATTGAGTTTAAAAAAAATTCACAATGACATATTTCAGTGTAGAATGTTGTCTTAAAATACTTCCCAAAAGAATGGTATTTGAAGTATAATTCAATTCTCTAAAATACTGTCGATGTACAAGTTTTTAGGAATACATACTGAGAGACATATTGTATTTTTTACTCAGTATATTTTAATGCCACAGTGTTTCAGTTGTAGAAATGATGTTGTTTTCTGAAGGAATTGTAAAGTGGAAAGCTAGAAGTTAAAGGAATAAAATAAAATGTTCTATCACCAATAATATCTTCTCACCTCTTCTATGGTTACTATAACAGATTTCTACTTGGTTAACTTGCCTATAATCTCTTCCCTTTCCGGTTCCCTATCTACACAGTTTCCATTTTGGTATTCCTAAAGCATGGATCTGTCACTCTTTTGCTCAAAAATCTCCAGTGGCTCCCTTTTCATTATCTCTAAGTTTACATCCAAGTTTTTCTGTTTGACATATGCTAGTGTTGTTTAGTCATTCAGTCAGGTCTGACTCTTCATGACTCTGTGACCCATACTGTTCATGGGATTTTCTTGGGAAAGAAAAAAGAATGTGGCAAAAAACAAAAGCAAAAAAAAAAAAACTTGGACAAGAAATAGAATTGTTTACCATTGCCTTCTCCAGTGGATTAAGGTCAACAGAGGTTAAGTGACTTGACCAGCTGTCACACAGCTAGTCAGTGTCTGAGGCTGGATTTGAACTCAGGCCAGTGCTCTGCGAACCATGATGCCAGTTAGCTGCTTCCTGCTTGACTTTTAAAACCATTCAAAATCAAGTGTGGCTCTACCTTTCCAGACCCTTTTTTGTATTCCATCGGTATTCCAGCCAAACTGGTCTGCTTGCTGTTCTCCATACAAACCATTGCATTTCCTATTTTGTTATCTTTGTACAGGCCTGGAATTCCATAGGCCTTGATTATGCTTCCTTTCTTTGCCTCTTGGGATTACTAATTCCATTCAAGCCTCAACTCTCACAGGTAATCCTCCCAGATTCTTTCAGTCAGTAGTTTTTTCTTTCCCTTACCAGACTTATTTTTTATTCACCTTGTATAAAAGTTTCACAGCTACTCCTCTATGTATCTCTTGTTTATCTCCAGCAGAAGCTAAGTTTCTCAAAGACACGTGCCATTTTTGTTTGGTTTTGTTTTTATATACTTAGACCTTAGTGCAATTATTGGGTTTTAGTAGGTGTCTAACATATGTTTATTAAATTGAACTGGAACCACAGGATGAACAACTAGTTCTCAGTGGCTTCTATGGAATGATCTGAAAGCAAGAAATGGGATATATATCTTAATATTTTACAGATGAGCTGCCTTATTCTCTGTAATTAAGGAAAGAGCCTAACCTTTCACTTTCCTCTTGTCTGTGCTTTGAATTCTTTGGACTCTGCAGGCATGCATTCCTGTAAGCCCTCTACTTTTTACAATTTTTTTTTATGTGTCTCCTTCCATTAGAATATATATTCCTTGAAGGTGGAAAATGTCTTTTCCCCTCTATTTATATAAGCAGTGCTTAGTATAGGATCTGACTCAAAGATAGGTGCTTATTAGATATTTGTTGCCTTCCTTTTTCTCCCTCCTTTTCCTTTCTCTTGCCTTGCCTTTGTAAATTTCTGGGACTTTGATGTGATTTTCTGAACAGCCACTTCATTCACACTTCGTGTGGTTCATAAGAACCATATAATCACCCAGGCCCTTCCCCTCTCCCCTGTTTCCAGACTCTGGGCCACTTCAATGCTTTAGTCAATAAAGCTCCAGAGATAATAACCAATCAGAGGTCATTGTTGCAGGAGGACAATTCTGAGTTCCATTGAGTCATGGTTGAGTTCTCTAATAGACTATGGGCAGACTCTACACTCTGTGGAGAAGACACCTACAAATCATTAGTATTTAGTGGTGGATAGACTTTTAGCCACTGTTGACTTCCAGTCCCTTTAGTTAATATATGAGAAACCTGGAATATTAAGTAACTAGTGAAATAATTTAAGGCAGTGTAATTTAAACAACAGCTTGCCCACTTAGTTTCTTTGTGACCTTGGAGAAAGTCACTTAAACATTGATGGGCACAATTTCCTCATCTCTAAAATGGGATGATTCTTGCTTTATGGTTGAATGGTTGTATAGGGTGTATAATGAGAATCAAAAGAAATAATGCATGCATAAAAAGTGCTTTATAAATGTACCTGATGTTAGAATCCTTTTCTCTATAATTAGCATAGTGCCTGGCTAACAGTAGATACTCAATAAATTCTGGTTGATTTTTTTCCTTTTGAGTCAATGGGAAAAAAATAGTATGTTGACACATGTACTGATAACTGGTAGAGATGGAGGGAAAAAAGAGGAGAAACAAGAATCTGGCAGAGGGGAACTATGGCACCTGAATAGAAGACAATGATTCTGGAGTCACTGTTCTCATCTGCTATAGTAGAAATGGCGCTTAAAAAAACAGAAACTCATCAGGGTTTTGCCTGACAAATCATGTAGACTATGGCATTAGAGAAAGCCATTAAGAGTGACAAACCACTCATTGTAAATAAGAGACACTGCTATTTTAGAGTTATAACTCTTAGAACCATGTGCATTGGTGATAAAGCTGATTCACTGAATTCTACCTTCTTGTTAAGTCAATGGTTCATACATGATCTTGCCATAAAATAATGATGGAAAGAAAATCAAGATAATTACAGATGACATTTATTTGAGGATCAGCTAGGGGCTATATTCTTCCTACTTTTGATTTTTTTCTTTAGTCAAAAGTGTTCAATGAAAAGTTACATTTCCAAAAGAAGTCCCCAAATGAAATAATCCCTTTTAGTAGACCGGCAATCAACTTGAATTTATTGAATAAATACTTAGGTATTGATATTCTTGAGACTCCATCATCCAACAACAGCTAATGATGATGTTGATAATTTATCTCCATGTAAGATTTTAACATAAAACTCTTTTAGACAAAATATTTCAATTGATCCTTCCAACAACTCTATGAGAAAGGAAGAACAGATTTTACTTTCTCATTTTACAGATGAAGAAATTAAGATAATGGACTTTTTGAGGATAAGGACCACAGCATTTACTTCTTTTACAATTCTCAAGTTAAATAGGAATTTTTGGGGGGAGGGTTACAGAAGCCACAGATGACACACAAAGGCCAGCAAATGACACAAAAAAAGTTTAGAAACTTAGTAACGCATTTTATATGTATATATATATGTAACTCATATGTATATATACAGTATGGTATGGTTGTGTTTTCCTTCA
>JAQQSK010013852.1:0-11339 GCA_028658325.1 Potorous gilbertii
CATGTATATGATAAATTGGAGATAATGAGTGGAGAGAAGGCACTTGTAAATCCTCCCTGCCCGCAGGATGCTTACTGTCTCATCGGAGTATGTGAGCAACTACCAACAACTAAGATATATACAAGAAAGTGAGAGTTTTTGGAATATGCGAAATAATTCCAGAAGATGGTGTTCTTTCCTTCTAAGGATATTAATGTGGAAAGCTGAAAAAATTGGTGTATTCCTAATAGAAGCCATTTTCCTACCTGATTTTTTGACTGTTAGCCTTTCTTCAGAACCCTCCATTTATTTTCCACTCTGCTCCTTCTCATAGCTTCCTTTTTTCCTGTTTACTTTAACTGTCTTCATGCAACCTTTCTCCCCACATCTTTTAATTTAATTCTCCCACTCTTAAAGTTTTTGTAATGTTCACTTCACCTTTCTCTTAATGCACCCTTTGAAATACCTCATCATTCACTGAGCCTTTATCAATGGAAGCTTACCCATAGCTGCTGTTGTGGTTGTATCTCAAGACCCCATCCTTTATGTTCAGCTCTTTTATAGTTTTCTACTTAATCCCTTAATTAGTTTATCCAGTTTCATGAATTCAAATGCAGTTACCTTTATGTGGATTTAATTAATATATTTCTGCATCTTAGATTTACTACGTCTTATAGAACTACGTATCTTACTATGAGATATCTGACTCCGTAAATTAAACGTGACCGAGACAGAATTTTTAATTTCCAACAAATTGTCAATTACTCTTAGCAGTAATTTAGAAGTCTTCTGCTTATTTCTCAGTCTTGTGGATATTTTTCTCCCTCACTTCCCTCCACTAGGCACTCAAATGTCTGATGTTTGCCTCTGGAACATCAATATTAACTCACCGTAGAGTTTATGCTTTGAAATATATAGGAGTGATCATGTTGAAATTAGATTTTTTTGTTACTTCAGGGAAAGAAATGCCATAAAATGGAGTCCTTGTTCGATCTATGCTAGGTCATTTCTATTGAGGTATTCTTTAAAGTGCCAGTATAGCATCCCATATTGGGAGTGGGGAGTGGGGGTGAGATACTCATCTGAAACAAGAAACATTTAGAATAACCAGCTGTATACAGGAGAGAGAATTTGTCAATGATACTGGAATTTTTAGAATGTTTATTGGAGACAATAGGTGCTAATGGATCTCTAGAAAACACTGTTCTTAGTTTTGTATAATTTAAAAGAGAGTAGAACCTCTGCCATCACTGTCCTGTGCATTTTTGTTGAGACGTGAGCATCCTTTGTGTATGCACTGGTATCCATGGAGTATCAGGAGAACTAGCTGGAGGGCCCCTGATGAGTTTCCTGAGATCTGTGGAAGATACCCATATAGAATGTTCATAGGATGAGAAGGCATGCAGAAATTTGGGTGTGCATCGTTGGAGGAGAAAGTATGATATCACAGTTCCAAATATCTAAGTATTCATAGGTTCATTGATTTAAGAGATCGAAGAGATTTTAGCAATCTAAAGTCGTCTAGCTATTAAAGTAAAACTTAGAATGTTGCTCACTAGAAATCAGTTAGCCGTTTGTGATAAAAATGATATAATCTCAATATCTTTGACAAATTCTCTTAAATAATATGTCAGTTTCCCTCACCAAAATTTTACTGATAAGGAAACTAAGGCCTACACAGGTTAAGTGACTTATCCATGGTAAAATAAGGTAATAGTTACAGAAACAAGATTTGAACTCAGATCCTCTGACTCCCAGACCATTGTTTCCACTGTACTATATTGCCTCTATAATGACTCAGAGAGCTGATTCTGTTTTTGTTATTAGCACTGTTGCCTACTTCGCCCTCCTAGTTTTTAGGAGGAGTCACATCAAGAATTGACATGTCCAAATCCTGCTAAGCTAGTGATAATATAATGATATTACTAGATCCAAGTTGTGGCAACATTCCATCCACATTGAGTGGCGACCATTTTCTCCTCACGTCAGCAGCATCATATTTTTTTTTTAAATTAAATTATTTTATTTGTTTTCATTGTTCAACAATCACTTCGTATATCTTAGGTTTTTCTCCCCTCCTTCCCCCTTATTCTCCCCTCTCTCCCCACTCCCTCCCTGAGACAGCATATAATCTTATATAGGTTCTACATGTACATTCCTATTAAATACATGTTGCATAGAAGAATTAAAATGAATGGGAGAAACCATAAAACAAAACAAAACAGAATACAAAAGAAAATAGACTGTTTCTGTCTGCAATCCAATTCCATAGTTCTTTCTCTGGATGTGGAAGGTGTTTTGCTTCAAGAATCCATGAGAAATTTTTTAAGTCCTTGTATTTCAGTGAAGTACTAACTCTACCAGAAAACTTCCTCACACACTGTGGTTGTCAGCATCACATTTTTAAAAGTAGTTTTATCCATTGTTTTATTAAAAAATTGTTTTTTTAATCAATTTTTTTGATCAATTCTCTTCTTATTCCCTGATGTACATGCTTTTCTCAACCAAGATTTAAAGAATTTACATCGTTTTACAATGAAAAAGTTTCATTACCAGAATTTAATGTTGTCCAAATCAACCTCCTATATGATATATTTTAAGCTAAAATACATATTTTAAAAGCGCAAAGCACATTTAATGATAGAATTACCAGGATGTTCAGCTGCTCATTTGCTGTATTCTGTAATTAACAGCTAGCTTAATGAAAATTTGCTAAGTGATATGATTTTCTTTGAATGTTTAGTGGCACAGATGTCTAAAGCATATTTGTCTCTAAACCATCCAATGTAACTATTGGCTTGAAAAATTAGGCTCATTAACAACACAAGCCTTAGCATTGTTTTTTCTAAGCTACATGTATTAGTTTAAATTAAATTAGTTAAGTGATTGGCTGACAACTGGGTTTATATACGTTAGTTTTACTCCAGAAGAGTTTCTAAGTATTAAATATAATTTAGGGAGAATCTCATTTATTTTATGTGATCAAAATTAAATAATATTTTATTTTCTATCCAGTGACTTACATATAAAAATTCAAATGGGTATGTTTTCTGTCTTTTTAAAACATAGAATTGTTTTTTCTAATGACTGATTGAAATAGAAAGCATAATTGTTTAATATTTTTAAATGACTAACAAGTTTGTACTTTTATTTAGGAACAGATGTTGTCATAGTCAAAAATGGAAGAAGGATATGTGGAACAGGAGGTTGTTTAGCCAATGCACCTTTGCATCAGAACAAAAGCTACTTCGAATTCAAAATCCAGTCCACAGGTTGGTTAAGTTGTATTATTTGAAAGCCCCTACATGCTGAGAATAATTATCAATATAGGCAATAGAGGATTGGGGGGCTATAGGATGAATGCGTTGATCATTTTCTTTGATTAGGCATGTGGTAAAGGAAAGGGACATCAGATTTACAAAATGATTTCCCCACAACCATAGGGCATAAAATAGTCCCCTTTTACAGATGAGGTAATGTCACAGTCCTGTCACTGAATAAAATGACTCTTGGGAACCTAAGTGGGACTGAACTTGCTGCAACTCTTTTGTTAAAATACCCTACAATGGTCAGTTCAGAGTTATGACAGAATTTGGCCAACTTCAACCTCATTTCTCAATCTGGAGTGCAGTTTTTTAAAATTTATAACAACTTTTACCCAAATAACTTTCATTATGGCTACAACAGTATTGTACTTGGAAAAAGGCAGCATGATTATTTTTTTTCTATTAGTCTTTAAGTTCTCTTCAACCTCTTTTATACTTTTAAATTAGATCTTTGATCGCATGCTCCCAGTCATGAACTGCATATATAAAGAGAGAGTATTTCTCTGATGTTTGTTTTCAAAAGTTATTTTAAAATATGGAATCCTTTTTTTAATTTTAAAAGTTTTTTTTCCAATTACATGTAAAAACAATTTTTAATATTCGTTTTTTTGCAGATTTTGAGTTCCAGATTCTCTCCCTCTCTCCCATCCTACCTCATTGAAAATGGCATTCAATTTGATGTAGGTTATACATGTGCAGTCATGTAAAACATTTCTGAAATATTAATCATGGTATGAAAAAATAAACACAGACTCCGCCCCCTCCAAATGCACAAAAAGTGAAGTAAAAAAGTGTGCTTTGAATTTAATTTGAATTTAAGTTCTGTAAGTTCTTTCTCTGGAGGTGGATAACATTTTTCATCATAAGTCATTTGGGATTATCTTGGATCTTTGTATTGCTGAGAATGGCTAAGTCTTTCATGGTTGAACTCTGTACAATATTGTTGTTACTGTGTAGACTGTTCTCCTGGCTCTCTTCCCTTCACACTGCATCAGTTCATATAAGTCTTTCCAGGTTTTTCTGAAAGGATCCTACTCCTTATTTCTTATAGCACAGTAGTATTCCATCAGAATCATATACCAAAAATTGTTTAGCTGTTCCCCAGTTGATGACTATCCCCTCAATTTCCAAATATCAGCCACCACACAAAAATCTACTGTAAATATTTTTGTACATATAGATTTTCTTTTTTTAAGAAAAATTTTTATCTTTTTGGGATATAGACCTAGTGATATTTCTGGGTCAGAGGGTATATACACTTTCATAGCCCTGTAGGCATAGTTCTGAATTGCTCTCTGCAATGTTTGAATCAGTTCACAACTCCATTAGCAGTGCATTCATGTCACAATAAAATATGGAATTCTTAGTATGTATAAAATAATTCTAAATCTAGAAATCATTTATTTTTTAGGTTTTCTTTCGTCAGTTGGCTACTTGTACTATAAGTGGTGCAGTGGGTAGAGCACCAGTGCAGGAGGACCTGAGTTCAAATCTCATCTCAGACACTTGACACTCGCTAGCTGTATGATGTTGGGCAAGTCACTTAACCCCAGTTGCCTCATCCTGGGTCATCTCTAGTCATCCTGATGAATATCTGGTCACTGGATTCAGATGGCTCTGGAGGAGAAGGGAGGCTGGTGATCTGCAAAGCCCTCCCTCACTCAAAACCAAGTCAAGTGCAAGTCATGTCATCATTTCTCTGATGACATGGTCTTCTTCGGGAATGAAGGACGAACACACTCTTGTACCACTATGCCTTTTACTTCCCTGCTTATCTCTTTTAATTAGATCCATTTTTACTTTTGCTTTGTCAAACATAATGTTTGACTCTACCTCTACTTTTTTTTTTTACCTCAGCTGAAGCAAAATCGATTCTACTCTAGCCCACTATTTTAACTCTGTCTTTCTGTGTTAAGTGTGTGGAGATGGGGGTGGGAGTGGGGTTTAAACAATATATTGTAGAATTCTGGTTTTTAATCCTCTCTGCTATCTGCTTCTGTTTTATGGGTGAGTTCATCCCATTCACCTTTCACAGTTATGAGTACTAAGTATATTTCCCTCCATCCTGTTCTCCCCTCCCCAGTTTATGCTTCTCTTTTTACTTTTACCATGTCTTTCCACAAAAGTGTTTGACTTCTGTCCACCTACCCTTCTATCAGCTACTTTTCTTTTCTTTTCCTCCGCTCCTCCTGCTTCCCTGTAAGGTAAAATAGATTTCTAGATCTGAGTGTGAGTGTGTATATTATTTCCTCTTTCAGATAATTCTGATGAGAGTAAGTTTCAAGCATGCCCCCTCCCCCAATCTTCCCTTCCATTGTAAAAACTTTTGTATTTCCTTTATATGCAATAATTTACCCCATTCTACCTCTCTCTTCCCTCTTCTCACAGCATATTCCCCTTTCTCACCCCTTATTTCTGTGTTTCTGTATTTTGTCCTATCATAACCAACTTATTTCTCTACCCTCTGTCTACATGTACTCCTAACTGCCCTAGTAATGATAAAGTTCTTAGAGGTTACAGGTATCATCTTCCTATAAGGGAATGCAAACATTTTAACCTTTTACTGGGGTAGGTGATTCTTGGTTGTAATTCTAGCTCTTTTACCTTCCCGAATATGATCCTTTAATGTAGAAGCTGCTAAATGTTGTGTTATCCTGACTGTGACTCCACAGTATTTGAATTATTTCCTTTTGATTGTTTGTAGTATTTTCTCCTTGTTCTGGGAGTTCTGGAATTTGACTATAATGTTTCTGGGAATTTTCCTTTTGGGACCTCTTTCAGGAAGTGATTGTTGGATTCTTTCAATTCTGTTTTACCCTCTAGTTCAAGGATATTTGGGTAGTTCTCCTTGACAGTTTCTTGAAAGATGATGTCTGGGTGCTTTATTTTTTCATCATGGCTTTCAGGTAGTTCAGTAATTCTTAAAGTATCTCTCCTCAATCTATTTTCCATTTGTTTTTCAAATGGAAGAGTTTACATTTTCTAATATTTTGCAATTCTTTTGATTTTATTTTATTGTTTCTTGGTGTCTTGTGGAGTTGTGGAGTCATTAATTTCCAGTTACTCAGTTCTACATTTTAAGGAGCTATTTTCTTCATTGAGCTTTTGTACTTCTTTCTCTTTTTCCATTTGGCAATTCTACTTTTTAAGGAGTTCTTGTCTTCAATGAATTTTTGTACCTCTTTTACCATTTGGCCAATTCTACTTTTTAGGTATTATTTTCTTTAGCATTTTCTTGTTCTTCCAAGCTGTTGACTTTTTTTCATAACTTTCTTACCTCACTCTCATTTCTTTTCCCAGTTTTTCCTCTGTCTCTTATTTGATTTTTAAAATCTTTTTGAGCTCTTTCAGGAATTCCTTTTGGGCCCATGTCCAATCCATATTTTTCTTTGAGACTTTGCATGTTGCTGTTTTGACTTCATTGTTTTCTATTAAGTTTTGTGTCTTGATCTTCCTTATCACGATGGTAACATTCTGTGGTCATGTTCCTTTTTTTGTTTTGTTTTTTGGTCATTTTTCCAGCCTTTCTCTTGACTTAGAGCTTTATGTTAAAGTTGGACTCTGCTCCCAGCATGTAGGGGGCATTATCCCAAATTTCAGATTTTTTTGTACTGCTGTTTTTAGAGTTATTTCTGGGAGGGGGTGTCTATAATTTTTTGATTTCTCCAAAGTAGTGTGACCTAAGGAGAGGTTTGCTCAAGGCTCTTCCAATCTGCACTTTCGTCTGCAAGCAGTGACCTCTTTTCTGCCCTGGAACTGTGTCCAGGAGCCTCACTTCTGCCCCTTTTTGTTCTGGGACTGTGATCTGGAACTGTGTATGGGCAATGCAACAGTTTCACACCCAGTGCCAGCAGAGGGTCCCCTGTAATCTCCTTCTGATCAATTATTGGTCCCCCTTATTGTCTATGGGTTCAGGGCTCTAGGGCTCAGTTGCTCCCAGAATCTACTGCTGGCTTGCCAAGGGTGCCTTGTGCTGGACTATTCTCTACTCTCACTTCAGTGAAAAGACCTTCCTTCTGACTTTCCAAGTTGTCTTAGGCTAGAAAATTGTTTTCACTCAGTCCTTTTGTTAGTTTTGCTACTCCAGAATTCATTTTAATATGTTATTTTAAAGTTGTTTGGAGGGCAGTTTGGGAGAGCTCAGGCTAGTCTTTGCCTTTACCATCTTGGCTCCTCCTAGCTCCAAAATACCTTTTACTTACTTGAAGCCAACACTTATTTTGGAAACATTCAGTATGTATTCGTAACTGATAAAATATTTTTAAACTCAGTTACATTCAAGGTAATACATATAATAGGTATAATCCTGTGCTGTATGAACTTTGTCATTCATTCTCTTCCTCCTGGTATATTAATACCTATTTTGATACTCTAAGCATTTGTGGTTTTGTTCACTTAGTGCTCTGCCCTGACAGAAGTGTAACTGCTCACAAATTGCAGTAGATTCTCTTTGTGAATTGCTATAGCTGTAAACAACCTGTCTCCAGCAGCTGGCCTATCAAGCCTCTCCAAATTGAGGTTTGTTCATAGATTTTAGATGTAAAGGATCCTTTTCTGGCCCTTGCCAGTTTGGTAGACCCTGCTAAGAGAGCAGGTGCTTAATGTTGTAAGAATTCAACTCCTCTCTGATGCAGTGAAGCGTTGGGGTCCGATTTCAGTGGTGAGGTGATATTGATAGATGGCAAATATTATTTTTCTGTATACAGTAGGAGAAGGTGAGACAGGGGAACTGAAGATCAGATGGACAGAACTTGAAACAATTCCAGTTTTTTTTTATTGATCTAAGTGCTTGGTTCTTTACATTTAGTAAACAACTGATTCTGACTCTGTTGATCATGGACCCATGGGGCCTTCAGAATTATTGTGAGGAATTTTCAAAGCCATATAAGAACTAGGCATTGTCATTTTTTTTACTTAAATTGTCAAGGATATAGTTTATTTTTCTGTCTGCTTCATTTCCTGGTACATCTCTTCCCATCTTCCAGAAAGCTGTCCCTGGTTAAAAAAAGAAAAGAGGAAAAAAACTTCAGCAAAAGTGTCCACATTATATGCAGTGTTTGACAGTCATAGTCCCCTGTCTTTACAAAGAAAAAAGGGAGATGCAGCCTTCTGTCTGTTCTTTAGAGTTAAGCTTCTTGTCAACTATAAATTGACTATTCTTTTTAAATATTTTGTTCTTTACGTTGACAATATTATTGTATTCATTGAATCATTGTATGCATTGTTTCCTTCTACTTTTGTAGTTATTTCAATTAATATAATTCTCTGTATTCTACATACTCATAATTTCTTACAGTTCAGCACAATTCTGTCATATCTATTTGCCAAAAAACTTTTTAACCATTTCTCAGTCAATGAATATCCACTGTTTCCTGTTCTTTGCTACTGTAAAAAGTTAAGCATCATCATTTTGGTCTTTATTTTAATTCTAACATTATATATAATGTAGGTGCAGGTACTATCATGGAAATCTGCAAAATTATTTTAAACTGAAAGGTTGAAAATCATTGTTTTCAACCATAATACAAGGTTTTTTTCTAATTTTTTTCGTGAATGTTTATTGGTATTTGAGATTTATTGAGATAACATATTTAATTTTTCAAGATATTATTTCTTTCAAAATGAGTGCACCTGAAAATTTGACCCATTTCCACATCTTTATTCTTCAGTTCATTGAGATAATTTCAATATTATATCCTTAGGGATCTGGGGCATTGGAGTTGCAACTCAGAAAGTTAATTTGAATCAGATTCCACTTGGTCGAGATGTTCATAGCCTTGTGATGAGGAATGACGGAGCCCTCTACCACAACAATGAGGAAAAGAATAGGTTGCCTGCAAACAGTCTTCCACAGGAGGGAGATGTGGTGGTGAGTTTCCTTATGAAATTTATTTCCTAAATAGTTATATTTGGATCACTTTTAAGACAGTTCATGTTTTTGTCTGAGGAGAATATATTTGAATGTCAGTGATAGAGTCTAGCAGCCTACGGCACCTGTTCCAAAAATAGTCACTGTCCTGTTGGTTCTTTCCCTGCTAAGTTCCCTGTAGTTTAAGATCACTCCGGGCCATGGGTGATTGGGAGGATCAGTGGCAGGCTCTGACATGTATTAAATAGTCCTATCTCTGGCATTCTTGAAGAAAAGGAACAGAATCTTGCCATAAGATTTTACGGAAGTCACTGGCCCTTGGCTTAGGGTTTCATCAGAAGTACTTCAGAGACTGGGAACTTGTGTAAGAAATAAATGATTTTGCTTAATTTGCACCTACAAGATTTTACTTAATTAACATCTTTTAGAGAATCATACCAGCTTACCAGAGAAATTGGTGTTCATGGGATTAAAATTCCCTTCATCAAATTTTCAAAATTGCGTAAAGACAGAGTTGTGATTTCAAAACTTGACTATATTTACAGTTGTTTTGTTGCAAATGCAAGCTCACACTATAAATTATCATTACTGTTGTCTCTCCCTTGCAACTATTTCTTGTTAATATTTGTTTTCTAGTTTGGAGCTCTTAGGTGCAGACTTCCTAGAACAGGAACGCCTCTATTTAGGACAGATTTAAGACCTTTGCATTTTGTGCTCTACTAAAGTCATAAATATTAGCTTGATAGAAACATTTAGTAAATGAGGCAAAGTTTACCAGTAAAGTAAATCTAAGAAAGTATCAGAAAAAGAACAAAGTATGGAAACCAGTTTAGAGTAGATGCTGTTTCCTCCATTTTGCTGTTTTTAAAAGCTGTTTTTAAGTCTTGTAAAGGCTTTGAAAGTTTTTTTTAAGGAAAAGAAAGATGGAAAAAGATTTTTTTTAAAAGAGATTGAAGGTTTTAACCATTTCTAAATATCTGCTTTTCCCAGTTTCCCCATTTAAATGTTATACAGTAATTGCCTCTGTGTTTGGGTTTCATTTATTTAGATCATTGCCAGATGTCCACAGCATGGAACATCCTTTCTCAATTGATTATTTTTTAGGAGACAATCTTGAAGTTAAATGGATACTGTCAACCTGTTTAGACTACAAAGATGAAGTTAAAACATAAGAAAGGATAATAAGCAACAAATGTTTTTCTTTGTTGACTCATTGAACCTCATCCTTAACTTAGTCTTGCCCTCCTGTCCTTCCTTACTCCCTTGCTGTGAAAGTCAAGTTCTGAAGTTGTGCTGACTGACATCACAAACTGCCAGATTTAGCCAACTATTAGTGAGCTAGTCACCATGATCAAGTCAGACTTTGAGCTTTTGTGCCAGTTTGGATAAAAGGAGGACCAGTGAAGATGAAGTATATGAAGGGTCAAGGAATTAGAAGACTACAACATTTGTTACTTGTTATCCTTCCATGTTATGGTAACTTCATCTTCATAGCCTAGACATTTGTAACAGTTAAGAACAAATTTTACCAAATTGCCAACAGTAGCATAGGAAAAGTAGAATGGATTGCAGGGCCAGAAAAACATTTTCATATGTGGATAATGTTTTAGCTTTTATATTTTGTTCTGCATCAAGTTCAAAAAAACAGCTCTGTGTATCTGTGCAGGTGAAATTTCAGAAATTTATTTCTACAGTGTTCAATCTTAAGTACTCTGCTATAGTACTCAAGGTGAAGTTCCTTAGGCTTACTGTTTTCTGTCTTATATAATTTTTGAAGAGTGTAAGTTTTATTCAAACAATGTATTTTCAATTTTAGTTTAGAGAATTTTTATTTATGATGTATATTTTTGTAAAATTTTCACCCAGAATTTCTATGTAATTGATGAATCTGAAGCGTATCAAGTGGAGCTCGTTTTTGTTAGTGATGTCATAACGCTTGTAGACAGAGAACTGGTTTAGGTAAATAGAAAGGGTTTGTTGTTATTTTGGAGAGAAGTGAGAGTAAATAAATGCTTGTTACTTGAAAAATCATCATAATGACTTCTTCAAAGAATTGGCTCCAGCTCAGAAACATGTTTCTCACGTCCTTCTTCCCCTTTCCTTTGGGGTAGTGTTTGTTATCACTTTATAAATCTGAGTTTGTGAAGCGTTTATTTCTTCTTGGT
>JAQQSK010013853.1:0-11338 GCA_028658325.1 Potorous gilbertii
TTTCTCTGAGTGTGGAAGGCATTTTGCCTTAGAAAATCGACATTGGGATTTTTTTTTCAGTAAGTTCTTGTGTTATTACAAAGTTCCAAGTCTACCAGAAAAAACTCTCGCACACTGTGGTCGTTGCTGTGCACAAAGTTTTCTTATAAACTGCAGATTTGAGGGGATTGTTTTCTTATTCAACTTTTCATTTATGGAATGGTTAATGCATTCACATTTAAAGTTATGAGAATTCAGTTTATATTTTCCTTGATTTTTCCCTGTTTCCCAAAATTTTGATTTTTCCTATTCTTTTGTAAATATAGTAATTTCTCATAACAGTTATTTTAGCTCATTCTACTTTTGTATGCAAAAATAATTTCGTTTTGCTTAGGATTTTACTTTCCCTAATTACATGTAAAAATTGTTTCCAACATTCACTTTTATAAAATTTTGAATTCCAAGTTTTTCACCATTCCTCCCTCTCCTCTACCTTCCCCAAGATAACAAGTCATCTGGTGTAGGTTATACATGTACAATCATAATAAATATATTTCCACCTTAGTCATGTGAAAGTTGAATCAGAAAAAAAGTGAAAAATTAAGAGCAATAAAAAATGAGAAAATAGTATGCTTTGACATACACTGAGACTCTAATTCCTTCTCTGGATGTGGATAGTATTTTCCATCATCAGTATTGGAAGGGTTTAAGATCGTTGTATTGCTGAGAATAGCTAAGTCTGTCAAATTTGATCATTGCACAGTGTTGCTGTTTCTGTGTACAAAGTTTTGCTTTTGTTCACTCAGCATCAGTTCATTTAAGTTCTGCTTTTCTTCACTTCACTCAGCATAAGTTCATATAAGTCTCTCCACTTTTTCTTTTCTGAAATCTACCTGCTCATCATTTCTTACAGTAAAACAATACTCCATTATATGCATGTGCCACGATTTACTTAGTCTTTCTTTAATTGATAAACATCCCTTTGATTTCCAATTCTTTGCCATCACAAAAAGCTGCTATAAATATTTTTTCTACATACGAGTCCTTTTCCCTTTTTTATGATTTCTTTGCAATAAAGACATAGAGTGGTTTTACTGAAACAAAGGGTATGCACAGTTTTGTTGCTCTTTGGGCATAGTTCCTAATTGCTCTCTAGGATGGTTGGCTTACTTCATAACGCTAACAAATATGCGTTAGTGTTCTGGTTTTCACAATCTTCGCTAACATTTATCATTTTCTTTTTCTGTCATATTAGTCAATCTGATAGATGTGATGTAATACCTCATTGTTGTTAATTTACATTTCTCTAATCCAAAGTGATTCAGAGCGTTATTTTACATAGCTATAGATTAATCTACTTTTAAAAAGTAACCTTATTCCCACTGATTTCCATTCCCCTCAATCCACTCCCATTTATTATCCACTTTTTTCTAATGTTGGGGCTTTGTTTAATTATTAGTTCTTTTGATTATGTTAATTAATTCTTCACCTTTTTTTCTTTCAATTAGGTATTCAAGCAAAATTGCAGTTCTCCTTCACTTAATTTAGTGTTGTGTAAGAGTCTTTGAATTTATTTTCTGTACCATTTTCTGAAACAAAACAAAACAGTTTCATTCCTTGGTCTTCAATTAATCTTTCTTTTAATGTCTTCTAGATTTTTCAAAAAAAGTTAAAATTAATTTATTTTTTTGTTTCCAACATTAACTTTCATAAGATTTTTAGTTCCAAATTTTGTCCCCATCTCCCCCTACCACCTACCCCAAGAGGTTGTGTGTTCTGATTGCCCCTTCCCTCAATCTGCCCTCCCTTCTATAATGCCTCTCCCTTCTCTTATCCCCTTCCTCTTCATTTTCTTGTTGGTCAAGATAGATTTCTACAGTCCATTGCCTGTATATCTTATTTCCTAGTTGCATGTAAAAACAAATTTTTAACATTTGTTTTTAAAACTTTGAGTTCCAATTTCTCTCCTATTCTTCCTCCCCATCCATCACCACTGAGAAAGCATGCAATATAATATTGGTTATAGATGTGTAGTCATGCAAAACACTTCCATGAGTCACAATGTGAAACACTAATTGTATTTCCTCTTATAATATCCTGCCCCCTATTTATTCTATTCTCTTTTTTGACCCTATCTCTGCTCTAAAGTATTTACTTGCAATTATCCCCTCCTCCTATTAGCTCTCCCTTCTATCATCTTGCCCACTTATTCCCTTCTCTGTCTCTTCATATCAAATTGAGATATCTATTTTATTCCCTTCCTAAGCCAAATCTGATGAGAGTAAGGTTCACTCTTTCTTTCTCACTGCCCCCCTCTTCTCGATTGAAAAAACTTTTTCTTGCTTCTTTTATGGGAGAGATAATTTACCTCATTATGTTTCTACCTTTCTCCTCATGATATATTCCTTTCTCATCTCTTAACTTTATTTTTTGCTGTGATCCCTTCATATTCAACTCTACCTGTGGCTCTGTCTATATGTATATAATCCCTCCAACTACACTAACACTGAAAATTGTCTCAAGTATTACAAATATTATTTTTCTGGACAGGAATATAAACAGTCAATATTTAGTGAATCTCTTATGATTTCTCTTTCCTATTTACCTTTTAATGCTTTCCTTGATTCTTGTCTTTGAAAGTCAAATTTTCTACTCAGCTCTAATCTTTTCATCAGGGAGGCTTGAAAGTCCACTATTTCATTGAATGAACTTTTCTTTGCTGAAGCGTTACACTCAGTTTTGCTGGATAGGTGTTCCTTGGTTTTAATTCTAACTCTTTGTCCTTGGGAGTATCACATTTCAATCTCTCTAATCCCTCATTGTAGAAGCTGGTAGATTTTGTGTTATCTAGAGTGTGTTTCCAAAATACTTGAATCGTTTCTTTCTAGATGCTTGCACTATTTTCTCTTTGACTTTGGAGCTCTGAAATTTGGCTTCAATATTCCTAGGAGTTTTCGTTTTGGAATCTCTTTCAGGAGGCTACTGGCAGATTCTTTCAATGTCTATTTTATCCTCCGGTTCTAGAATATCAGGGCAGTTTCCTTTGATAATTTCTTGAAAGATGATGTGTAGGCTCCTTCTTGGATCATGGCTTCAGGAACAACAATGATTGTTAAATTGTCTCTCCTGAATCTATTTTTCAGGTCCACTGTTTTTTCAGTGAATTATGTCACATTGTCTGGTATTTTTCGTTCCTTTGCTTTTGTTTGATAATTTCTTTCATAGAGGCATTATCTTCCATCTGCTCCCATTCTAAGCATTAAGAAATTATTTTCTTCAGTGAGTTTTTTGACCTCCTTTTCCATCTGGCCAATTCTGCTTTTTGAGGCATTCTTTTCCTAATTGACTTTTTGAATCTTCTTTGCTATTTGGGATAGTCTATTTTTTGAGGTGTTATTTTATTCAGCATTTTTGAATCGCCTTTAGCAAGCAGTTGACTTGTTTTTCATGATTTTTCTGCATCACTCTCATTTCTCTTCCCAATTTTTGTCCTAATTCTCTTACTTTATTTTCAAAATCCTTTTTTTAGCTCTTCCAAGGTCTAAGACCAGTTCATATTTTTTTCTTGGAGGCTTTGTAAGTAGGAGCTTTGACCTTGTTTTCTTCTGTTTGTACATTTTGGTCTTGCTTCTCAGCAAAGTAAGATTCTATAGTCTGATTCTTTTTCCAGTTTTTGCTTATTTCCCCAGCCCTTTACTTGACTTTTGAACTCTTTGTCAAGGTAGTTCTGTGTTTTCAGTGACATTGGAGGTTTACTCTCAGTTCTCAATCCCCCCCACAAGCTATCTTTGCTCCTGCTGTGACTGCTGCAGATGCTATGAGCTCTACCCTCTCTACTTTCCTGGGGCTGGAGAATAAAACTGTACTCTCTCATACGGGTCCCACAGAATTGTTCCACTGATATTCCAATTTCTCCTCAACATTTTGGGACTTTGAAGCCTCGAAAACACCACAGGTGCTACAGATTCAGTCCCCCAGCCATAGGCCTGCTCAGGTCGAGTCTGTGCTTCGTATTCTGGACTGCAGTCTGTTCCCAGAATTATGTAATAGACATTTCATAGTGACCTTGCAGGCTGTCTTGGGCCAGGGATTTGCTTCATTCCATCAATTTGTAGGTTCTGAAACTCTAGAATTTTTTAGAGTTATTTTACAGGTATTTGTATGTGCTTTTGGAGAGAGCTCTATGAAGTCCTTACTTTTACTCCATCATCTTGGCTTCAGCCCCCTTCTTCTAGATTTTTAGTCTTTGATTCATAGCCCTTACAATCATCTAGTTCTTTTTTAGCCTCTGTATTCCTCACTTTATTAAAACTGCTACAGGTTCTCTCTTCTAAACAGTTTTATATGATTACTTTATAGATATATTCCATTGTGTCTCTTATTCTGTTGGGTCTCATTTCTAGCATGACCATTTCCTACAGGTGATAGATAGGGAATTGTCTAATGGTAAGAATTTCCTATGTCCTTGGTTGTTCAGGTAAGTTTTTACTTTTGTCCTCTCCGCAAACTTCCCCCCCCCCCCGGATGTGTTATGTTATATGCATGTCTTCTCACTTTTCTAGGTTTCGATTGCTCCCAAGCCTCTGATACCTTTCTCATGAGTAAGAATGAGTGAGATAAGTTCCATATCCCTGTAGATTATATTCATTGAAAAGTCCTCATATTTCGTTACTGAATAACTCTTGGACTGACATGGAAGCAGTCATCACTCTTTATTTTCTCCCAACACTGAAATAAGATCCCCTCACATTTTCTTGCCTTGCTCACCTATTATCCTATAAAATCCTTTTATTTCCTGACTGGGGATTATTGCATATTCATTTTTAGCCTTGACTTCATCAGAGTAAAAAGTACATGTTTTCCCCAACTTCTTCCTTTTATGCTCTCTTCCTTGTAATTTAGGCTTATGAAAATATTACTTCATATGTTTGCAGGGTATTGTGAGTTTTAGTCCATGAGAATTCAGGCTGATTCTTTGTTGTTCTTATTTAACTTCTGCTTTCACTTTATTTCCTTGTATGTACTGAGAAATGATTATTTTTATATTTTATTTTTTGCCAATTACATGTAAAGATAGTTTTCCATAATCACTTTTATAAGACTGTGAGTTGCAATTTTTTTCTCCCTCTCCCTCCACATTCACTAAGACAGCAAGCAATAGGATATAGGCTATACATGTAAAATCATATTGAACATAATTCCACATTAGTCATGTTGTGAAAGAAGAATCAGAATGAAAGAGAAAAAACACAAGAAAGAAAACATCACTACTACCACCACCATCATCAAAGAAAATAACATACTGCAATCAGCATTCAGACTCCAAAGTTCTTTCCCTGAATGTGGAGAGCATTTTCCATCATGAGTATTTTGGAATTGCCGAAGAGTTGTCTATCAAAATAGATCATCACACAGTGTTACTGATCATGTCTACAACATTCTTCTGTTTAAGTTGACCTCACTCAACATCAATTCATGTAAGTTTTAGAAAGGAATCTCTTAACAGTTTCCTTGTCATTCTGTTGTTCTTGGTTGCTATATTTGTTTTCCATTCCTATATTTCTTTTTTGAGAAGTAAATAGATTCCATTGGTCTGGGGTTTTTTGAGAATGATTCAATCACCTCCTTTTATTTAATGTTCATCTTTTTTTCCATTAATGGATTTTTCTCTTCAGAAAATCTTATTCAATTTCCTCCAGAGATTTTTGGTTGGTGCAGAATAGTTATATGTTTTCAAAGTTCTTTTACTTTTTTAACTTAAATATCTTTCTTTGAGACACTTGCAGAAGTGTTATTTGTTGATGGAATTGTTAAATGTAAACACCATGTGTCTTCAAATTTGCAGCAGTATTTTCCAGGGGGCAATTTGCGTCTTTTTTTGATTTGTACTTTGTTTTATCTGTTCAGAAGTTCAAAGATAATTCATTTGTTGTATTTTTTCCTGCATTGTAATATTTGTTATTTTAACTTACCCTAATCTTCTGAGAAATCTATTATTTTCAAGTTGTCTTTATACATTCTGTCCCTTAAGTCACTATATTTTACATGAATGGAGATCATATTGCTCTTAATATCATTTTTTGTTGTTGTCATTCTTATTTAAAATTATCCTTCACTTCAATGAATTTGCTTCTCAATCTTTTTTTCTATCTTTTTTGAAATTTACAGTCATGGTTTCAAGGGTTTATTTTTCTATTAATTATTTCTGGAATATAAAGCATGTATTTAATCTTTACAATTTTCATTTCTCTTTAAATTTTAGGAACAGTTATAGTTGAACATTCTCTTAAAAATATATAGGTTCTTCTAACTCTTCAGGTGTTCATTCATTTCCTTAGTTTGGAAGTATTTTTTTCAAATCTGTCTGGATTCTTTTCCCTGATATGGAGGACCATGTTTTCTGTTATTAATATCTTCCCTATTTTTCTATTTTCTTTTTGTACTCATTTTATGACTCTTTTTTTGATGATATTTTCTGTGGGGGAAAATACATCAAAACCCCTCCTCCTTTACTAGGACAATAACATTTCACCAAATCTTGTCTAGGTTGATAGAACTGACCTCACATGGGTGCTAGAGTGTTTTCACTCTTAGGCTTCATGGAGTATCACATGACTACACATAAATTTCCTATACTTTCCTTTGTCCTTCAGTTCTCTGGCTAAGCTCTCTTGTAATGTTGAATGCTTTCTCACTTGCTGTCACAGTCATGTCAAGTTTCTGCCTTTTGATTTTACTAAAGCAACAAAAGGAGGAAAGGGAAGGTGGTGGAACATAAGGTTCTGAGCAAGCATACTTGAAATTAGGGATTAGTTTCTTCGGCTGTTAGTTCTTTGGAATGTCACTTCTTTAGGAGTTTTGCTATTGTAGACCACAGAAGAAGTTTAAAATTCTTTATCTCTTATTTATAAATTTCATTTTTAGAGATTTGACACGTTGTATGGATCAGATAAAATGTCTAGTCCTCCATCTTATTGATTACATGACCCTAAATCCAGGTACCTTTATTCAAATATGAAAATGTGACACGTAAAAGAGAAAAAGAAAGGGGGAGGGAGAAAACAATCTATCATGTTCAGCATGGTGCGAACATACTTGGGGAATCATGTGGAAGACCTGTTTTGGGTAAAAAAAGGTAAAGCTCATCTACCAGTACCCAGAACTGTATCAGGATTGGATTCCAAAATTCTAGTGGAAGAGAATTGAAGAGATAGAGATTTTCTAGATTGTAAGCTTCATGGTTCAGAAATAATAAGAAATAGTGTCTAAATAAGAGCCATATTGTTCTCATGTCGCAATATGATATATTCCATCAGGTATAAAAATTTTTGCATGAGAAAATCTCAATACTGATTCTGATTGCTAGATTCTAATTAATAGGCTGCCTCAATTCAAAGATTTATTTTTGAGTCCATAACCTTGAAATAAACTACAAAATGGCAGTGATTAAAATAGTTGAAGATAAAAATCCTATTTGCCCCCAAATACAAAAGGCTGAGAAAATAGTTAGTCATCAGCAATGAATGGAATGGAAGTTGAATATTGTAATCCATTGCTTCCAGTCTCTCCAGTTTCTCTCCTCGCTGATTCATCCTCCACAAACCAGATTGATTTTTCTGAGACATTAATCTGATCCTGTCACTCCATTACTGAAAAAGCATCAGTCTTTAGGATAAAATACTAAATCCTCTGCAGGACATTTGCAATCCATTTCATAGTGCTCCCCTTACTTGACTTAACCATTCTAATTAACTGGCTTACTAGTTCTTTCCAAAATTTATAGCTGTATCTCTTCCCTCTTTGTCTTCCTCTCCCTCTCCCTTTTCCCCCTAGATCTAGATTCCCTCTACGAAGGGCTTAACATATAAATACAAAGATTATGAAACATTGCCTAGTTGTGAGCAACTTAGAATATCTAGAGACAATATAAACATAGATATAAAGTAAGTGAATACACACACAAATAGATATATGTGTGTATGTAGGTTCCTATATATACATATATACACATACATACATCCACACACGTACATGAACACACACACATACACATTGAAGAAGATATAATTTGGGAGTGACAGAACTAGCATTCGGGGAATAAGTGAAGGCTTAATACTGAAAGTAGTGTGACTCTTGAACTCCATTTTAAAGTCAGAGGAGGTCGCTCTGGGGCAGAAATAAGAAGAAGATGTGTTCCACTCCAGGGGTATGGTCATTTTAAAGGCATAGTGTGGTGATGTAGTGCCATAAATGAGGAACAGAGAACAGTTCAATTTGAATGAATCACAGAATATGTGTGTATGTAATGTTCAATGAGACTTGGAAATAAATTGATACCAAATTGGGATGGACTATGAATTCTAACAGAGAAGACAATATTTTATATTTTATTTATTCTGCTTGTTATATAACTTATTTTCAGCTTTGAACATTCACTTCCACAAACTTTTAAATTCCAAATTTTCTCCCCATCTCTCTCCTACCCCCACCCCAGGACAGCATGCACCATACCCACCACTTCCCCCAATCTGCCCTCCTTTCAATCAACACCCCAACTTCACCTGTATTTTCCTGTAAGGCAAGATAGATTTCTATACCACATTACCTGTACATCTTCTTTCCCTGTTACATAGAAAAACATTTTTTAACATTCGTTTTTAAAGTTTTGAGTTCCACATTCTCTCTCTTCCTCCTTCCCCATCCACCCTCATTGAGAAAGCAAGAAATTCAATGTAGTTCATACATGTGTAGCCATGGAAAACACTTCCATAACAGTCATGTTGTGAAAGAATAATTACATTTCCCTCTGTTCTATCTTGCCCTCCATTTATTCCATTCTCTCCCTTGACCTGTCCCCACACAATAGTGTTTGCGTCTGATTACTCCTTCCCCAAATCTGTCATTCCTTGTATTATCCTCCCTCTCATATTCTTTTCCCCCCTGCCTTCCTACAGGGTAAGAAAGATTTCCATACCCAATTGAGTGTGTAGTATTCCCTCCTTAAATCAAATAAAATGAGAATAAGGCTCACTTATTCTGTCTCACCTCTCACTCTTCCCTTCCAAGCTCTTTCTTGCCTCTTTTATGTGAGATGATTTGCTATATTCTACCTCTCCCTTTCTCTTTCTCCCAATACATTCCTCTCAAGAATTAATTTTACTTGTTAGTTATCCTCCCTTCATATTCCGCTCTCCCTGTGACCTCTGTCTCTCTATCTCTATCTGTCTGTCTGTGTCTCTCTGTCTCTCCACATATATATATATATATATATATATATATATATATAGAGAGAGAGAGAGAGAGAGAGAGAGTTATATACAGAGATAGATAAATCTGCATAGATGTGTATATCTATATCGATATAGATATGTATCAACATACATGTATCTATATTCATATCTATTTATATCTATATATTTATCTCTACCTATGTCTCTCCCTATATCTATCTATCATCTATCTATCTATCTATCTATCTATCTATCATCTTTTCAATCTAATTCCCTTAATACTGAGAAATGTCTCAGGAGTTCCAAATATCATCTGTATATATAGGAATGTAATGGATTCTCTTTCCTGTTTTATCTTTAATGTTTCTCTTGATTCTACGATTTGAAAGTTGAATTTTCCATTCAGCTCTGGTATTTTTAACAAGAATACTTGGAAGTCGTCTATTTCATTGAAATTCCATTTTCCCCTGAGGTATTATACTTAGTTTTGCTGATTAGGTGATTCTTGATTTTAGTCTTATCTCCTTTGACCCCTGGACAGTTCATATTCCAAGCCCTCTGACCCCTTAGTGTAGAAACTGCTCAATTTTGCTTTATACTGATTGTGTTTTGACAGTAGCTGAATTGTTTCTTTCTAGCTGATTGTAATATATTCTCTTGTATCTGGGAACTCTGGAATTTGGCTACAATATTTTAGAAGTTTTCCTTTAGTGTTCTCTTTCAGGAGGTAGTCAGTGAATTCTTTCCCTTTCTATTTTACCCTTTGGTTCTATAATATTAGGGTAGTTCTCCCTGATAATTTCTTAAAAGATGATGTTTAGGCTCTTTTTCTATCATGGTTTTCAGGTAGACCAATAATCTTAAAACTATAAGTTGTGAATCCATTTTCTAAGTCAGTTGTTTTTCCAGTGAGACACTTCACTTTGTCTTCTATTTTTTCATTCTTTTCATTTTGTTTTATAATTTCTTGGTTTCTCATAAAGTCATTAACTTCAATTTGCTCAATTTTAATTTTTAAGGAATTATTTTCTTCAGTAAGCTTTTGTTCCTCCTTTTCTATTTAGCTAATTCTGCGTTTATATATAGTCTTTATTCTTGTCATTGGTTTTTCAGAACTCTTTCGCCATTTGGGTTAATTTTTTAAAGTTGTTATTTTCTTCAGCAATTTTTGGGTCTCCTTTAGCAAGCTGTGGCCTCATTTTTCATGATTTTCTTGTATCACTTTCATTTCTCGTTCAAATTTTTCCGCTATTTCTCTTGTTTGGCTTTCAAAATTCTTTTTGAGCTCTTCCATGACCTAAGACCATTTCATATATTTCTTGTATGCTTTGGATGTAGGAGCCTTGACCTCTGGTTGTATGCTTTGATTTACGTCTAGTTGTATTCTTTGGTCTTCCTTGTTCTCAAGGACATAACAAAATCCCTTTTCACCAAGAAAGTAATCTTTTCTGGTGTTATTTATCTCATTTCATCATTTCCCCAACCAATTCCTTGACTTTTGAGGTATTTGTTAAGTGAAGGGCATACTACCTCAAGTATCAGCGGTTCTGTTCAGCTGTTTGCAGTGACCTGTAGGGATCTATCAATTCTCAGTACCTCCAAAGTGGCATGCTCCACTCTCTGAGGTCAACTTCAGTCCTGACAGTGCTGCTGTGGTCCAAGTTGGGCTGTGCTGTGCTCTGTGTCTGGTGCAATAGACCTTTCCCTTCAGTCTAAGGTATTGACCTGTTTTTCATGCTTTTCTTGCATCTCTCTCATTTCTCTTCCCAGTTTTTCTTCCACCTGTCTAACTTGATTTTCAAAATCCTTTTTGAGCTCCTCCATGGCCTGAGCCCATGGGATATCTATTTCAGATATTTGGGATACAGAGGCCTTGACTCCTATGTCTTTACCTGATGGTAAGCATATCTCTTTGTCCTCAGAGGGGAATGGCGCAATCCTCTGGTCACCAAGAAAATAACCATCTATGGTCTTAGTTTTTTTCCCTTTTCTCGGCATTTTCCCAGCCAGTTACTTGACTTATGAGAGTCCTCTCCACCCCAGCCTAGGTCTGCCCGAACTAGTGCTTGGGGTCTGAGATTCAAATGCTGCTCCTCAGCCTCAGGGCTTTTGGCGGCAGGCTTGACTGC
>JAQQSK010013854.1:0-11338 GCA_028658325.1 Potorous gilbertii
TGATGTCTAGGTTCTTTTTTTGATCATGGCTTTCAGGTAGTCCCATAATTTTTAAATTGTCTCTCCTTTATCTATTTTCCAGGTCAGTTGTTTTTCCAATGAGATATTTCACATTCTCTTCCATTTTGTCATTCTTTTGGTTTTGTTTTGTGATTTCTTGGTTTCTCAGAAAGTCATTAGCCTCCATCTGTTCCATTCTAATTTTGAGAGATCTGTTTTCTTCAGTGAGCTTTTGCACCTCTTTTTCCACTTGGCTAATTCTGCTTTTGAAAGCATTCTTCTCCTCATTGGCTTTTTGAACCTCTTTTGCCAATTGAGTTAGCCTATTTTTCAAGGTGTTATTTTCTTCACCATTTTTTGGGTCTCCTTTATTAAGTTATAGACCCGTTTTTAATGCTTTTCTTGTATCTCTCGCATTTCTTTTCCCAGTTTTTCCTCCACTTGTCTAACTTGATTTTCAAAATCATTTTTGAGCTCTTCCAAGGCTTGAGTCCATTGGATATCGATTTCAGATCTTTGGGATACAGAGGCCTTGACTCTTATGTCTTTACCTGATGGTAAGCATTGTTCTTCCTCCTTAGAGAAGCAGCTTGGAATCATTTTTTCACCAGGAAAATAACCTTCTATGGTCTTATTTGTTTTCCTTTTCTGGGCATTTTCCAAGCCAGTTACTTGACTTCTGGGAGTCCTCTCCACCCCTGGCCTAGATCCGCCCAGCTAGTGCTTGGGGTCTGAGAGTCAAATGCTGCTCCCCAGCCTCAGGGCTATTGGCGGCAAGCCTGGCTGCTATTGCATGGGAACTTAAGTTCTGGTGCTCAGTTTGGGGCAGGGCCGCCTCCCAGGCTCAGTTCCCTCAGGGGGTTTAGGCAGAGACCCTTTTTAATGGAGCTGCTGCTGAGCTCCTGCCTGCTCTGGGAGCCTCTGGCTCCGTGCTGCCTCTGCTGTTGCCTCCCGAGGGGGCCTGAGTCCCAGAGACACCCTGCTCCCCTCTCAGCCCTTCTCTCTCACTGACCTGTGGGTCTGTGGGTGGAGGGACCTTCGCAGCCGCTGGAAATTCCGTCCCTGACGCCTGCTCGGATCTGCTCGCTCCTCTCAGTGCCCTGCTGCCAGGGCAGGGGAGGTTCTGCTCTTGTCGGGTGCGCGATGGACCTTTGGGTTCGGTTTTTCAGGGCTCTCTGGAACGGAAATCTCCTTCACTGTGTTTCTGTGCGGCTTCCACTGTTCCAGAATTTGTTGGCAGTTCTTTTTAGAGGAAATCCGTGGGCTGTGGGTTCGGAGCTACCAAATGTGAGTCTTTCTACTCCCCCATCTTGGCTTCGCCACACCATGAGTCTTTAAGAAAATAAAAGAAATAATGTCATAGGTGGAAATTGGAAGATCTTCATAGATTATGTCAAAGGTTAAGATACATCCAGTTAATCCATAAGTCTGAAAACAAGCAAGATGCATAGGGATCCAAGATGACTGCAACTTTCTGAATGAGTTATAATGTTTCCTTAAACTCGATGTAATTTAGAGTAACACTCAATGGATCATTCAGAAGTTATTAGACAGGCATATGGAAGAAGACTTAGAAGAAATTTAGTGAACAGTTTTATCTACGAAAAATAGATGTCAGAAAATGAAGATGGGCTAACTGCATTGTGAAGAAAAAGGGTAACAGGTAAATGGCTAAGTGTTATATGTGTGTGTGTGTGTGTGTGTGTGTGTATAAGTATACATGTTTAGGTATGTGTGTATATATGTATATGTATCCAAATATGTATTTTGTATATGTGTGTATACATATATATAGCATATATGATGTGTTGCATTACATATATACATATTATATATCATTGCAATTCAATATAGGCTATAGACATGTAGTTCTGCAAAAGACTTCCATAACAGTCTTATTGTATAAGACTCACTATATTTCCCTCCATTCTATCCTGCCCCTCATTTATTATTTTCTATCCTTTAACCTTGTCCTGCTCCATCAAAATTTACTTCTTTTATTCCTTCCTGAAATTTGCCCTCCCTTCTCTCATCCCCCCACTCCAATGAAATATTTAACATTATCTTCTATTTTTTTATTCTTTTGGTTTTGTTTTATAATTTCTTGGTTTCTCATAAAGACATTAGCTTCAGTATGCTCCATTCTTATTTTTAAAGAACTATGCTCTTCAGTGAGCTTTAGATCATCTTTTCCATGTGATAAATTCTGCTTTTTAAAGCATTTTTCTCTTTAATGGCTTTTTACCTCTCTTGCCAATTGAGTTAGCCTTTTTTTTAAAGATGGTTTTTCTTCAGCATTTTTTGTATCTCCTTCAGCAAGTTGTTGACTCGCTTTTCATGATTATTTTGCATCTCTCTCATTTATCTTCTCAATTTTCCCCCCACCTCTATAGCTTGCTTTTCAAAATCCTTTTTCAGTTCTTCCCTGGACAGAGACCACTGGATGTTTATTTTTGAGGTTTGGGATGCACAAGACTTTTCTTTCTTTGATGTTATGCTTTGTTCTTCCTCATCTGAAAGCATGGAAGAAAATACTTTTTCAACAAGAAAGTAACCTTCTGTATTCTTATTTTTTTCCCTTTTGGGGGGCATTTTCTCAACCAGTTACTTGACTTACTGACAACAGTTACTTGTTCTTTGTCATGGGGAGGGTATACTCTAGGGACCTGTAAGTTCTCTGTTCCTTCAGGGTTGCACAATCAAGGGAAGGAAGTTTAGTCCTCTCCTGGCCTGTGCACTGGTCTGGGAGCAATCAAAAACTTTTCTGCCCAGACTCTTTGAGTAGAATTCCCTTTCCCCAATTGTCTTCAACTCTACTGTCAGTGCTCAGATCCTCCTCACCCTAGGGCCAGGCTCAGGGCTGAGATTTAGATCAGAGGCTCAATTGCCCCTGGGACTTTAGGCTGAGGGCTCTCAGGGCAGAGCTCAGGGTTGAGATTCAGATCAGCAGCTCAGTTCCCCCAGGGGCTTTAGGTGGAGTTTAGAAAGGCAGTACTGATAGTTTCCAAAATGTGAGGTACTTAGGACTTGTACTAGTGTAAAGGCTGACATTCTCAGGAAATTGGCTCCTGATTCCACTCTTGATAAGCAAAGATAAGATCATCCTGACCCTGAATGGGCATCCTGAGGTTATTACACAGAAGGAGCTAAGATGTGGAAGTAAAAGATGTAAACCAAAAATGTTCTCATGGGAATAACCTTGCTTGCTTACTTGCTTAAGAGAATATATAAATCTTGACTCTTAGATCAATAAACCAGTCATGTACCAGTCATGTACAGATGGTACAGGCTCACCTAGCCCCCACTGCTGTTATCTCTTTTCTATAAACCGTTGTGCCTCTGATCTGCCAGTTGCTGGGAGTGGAGAACTCCAAAAATGGACCGGCCCCTGCAGTGGCTGCTACTGGTTGGGCCAGACCATGTTGACTTCTTACCCAGATGAAAAGACTTTCTCACTGACCTTTGATGCTATCAACGGTGCTTGTGGGTTGAGCAATGTGGGAACTGCTGCTACTGCTGGCTCCCTAAAGCCTGTTTCAAGTCTTGTACCTGCTGTGCTGTGCAGCCCATGCTAGGCTGCACTCCACTTTGCTCCCCATGTGATAGACCTTTCCTATCATCCCTCTAGGTTGTATTGAGGTGGAAATCTCTTTCATTCTGTTGTTTTGTGGCTTTTGCAGCTCTAGAATCTGTTTAGTCATTTTTTACAGGTATTTTATGGGTTATGTGGGGGAACTTCTACAGGTCCATCTTTCTTCTCTGCCATTTTGATTCTGCCCTCAGTCTTCTGTAGATCTTAAAACAATAATTTAGTGTGAACTGCTGTGATTGCTATAGTTCCTTTCCAGATATTGTAAAGAAAATGCCCAGAACTCAGAGATCAGGTAATATCCCCAAAGGCATTAAAGTCAATCCCAAAACAGGTTTTTCATGCTAGGTTCATTTATTCATCCTAAAGCAAGTTCTTTTTCATATTTTTGACAACTCACACAGGGAATAGTTGTCTTTTCATCCTGGAAATGATATCTCAATAAAAAAATCACACACTTTGCCTCCAATAAAATTTATCGTAAATTCATACTAAAATTATTTTCATGATTACACTTGATGAGAGAGGGAAATAATGTTCACATTTTTATATAGGAAAAGAAAGTAGATCCAATTATACTTTCTAGAATTCTGCAATTCAAAAACAAACAAACAAATAAAAACCACTCACATTAGAATGCACAGGTATTTGTTTCTCTAAATGGCCAAGTTTGGGTTTTGGTTATAGACATATAATCTGGTTGCCTTCCTTAATTTGTTCTCTCCTCATGCACTTCCACTTATTTGAGATTAGTAATCTTTTAGAGTGAAAAAGTAAAAGGCAGAACTAGTGGAAGGTGATACTTGACATTATGTTTGACTTAAGTAGCATTGGCTCAAATGTCCACCTCACAAGTAACCAGGAAGGGAATTCTCTCATGGGGTTCCTTTATATTTTCTAATTATGATGGCTAGTAAAAAAGTAGGGCAGATTTTAAGCAAATATACTAGAACTTCTACAAGCACATGTTTATCCCATACACAATATATGCAAATATTCTTATATAATTAATTCTTATACACACATGTATACTATCTTTCAATGTACTTGCCTGGGTAGATAAAGTACTTACATCTAAAAAAATAGCTATATCAATTTAAAAAATGTGACTATAACATAACAAGACATGTCCCCCACTTTGAGATTGTCAATTGTCTTTGAGTTCTATCAAAAAAAATAAAAGCAAAGAAAATAAAACCAAATATTCTGTGCAATCTCAATATTTTAAAAAAATGTCATTCACTTTATTTACCAGGGCAAAATCAGAATGACTTTTGATTATTTCTAATATAATATTGCATTATTTTACCCTCAACTATTGGAAACTTTCTATTATTGTGACAGTCTCATTAGCAAAATCTGAAAAAAAAAGTAACAAATAGTTTGAAGAATTTTTAGTATAAGTTTATGGTTTATGAAGTTGATCATTTAGAAAGGGAAAATACTCATTTGAATTTGTGGGTTTTGGTATGTCTTTTGAATGGAAAAAAAAAAAACCAGTAACACAATTTTGTAGTTTGTAAGTATCTATTATGGCCTTTAGGTATAAACTCAGTCTCGAAGAATCATATAATGTTAGATCTACAAAATATTTAAGTGATCATTTAGATTAATCTTCACATTATATATATATATATATATATATATATATGTGTGTGTGTGTGTGTGTGTGTGTGTGTGTGTGTATAATCAAGTAAGAGAGAGATGAAATAGTTATTTTCTCAAGGTAATATCCTTTCCTGAGGGGGAAAAAATTTTTCCAACACATCACATACTCTGAAAACCATTGATTCTAAAATTCACATTTAATTTGGAGGTATCTTTTAATAATTTTGTGGCAACATACTTCTTTTTGAACATGTGATACATTTGTTAATATTATATACTTATTATGGCTTTCCCTGTTACTACTACTGATTGAAAAGACTATTGAAGCAACTGGCCATTATTGATTTCAAAACAATGCTGGTTACAGGGCTACATAATTTATGTTAATATTACACTACTTTTGGTACAATTAAAATAGTATTACTAAAGCTAGTTTTGAAACTTATAAATGATTAAACATGAGTTTCCTAATTTTAATTGGAGAAAAAAATGAGAATGTGTAAACTTAGGTAAGGCATTCCTTGTGCAATTATGTATTGGCTTTCATTTTTATAGTATTAAAAAGAACATTATATGATAAATGTTAGAAGAACATCACATACACAATTTCAATATGTCTTATGTTGTGGCTAAATAATAATATCTAAATAACAGTATCATTACCTTACCACTTAATAAGACTTGAAATTAATGCATTATAGTTTCCTTTCAAAAGCTCCTTCAGATAGAGCATCATGAAAGTTACTTGCTATCACCACATCCCCACCCTTTAGAAGCCTGACATGATAGTACATCAAATTACTTGAAGTTATTCAGGTAAAAAAGATTTTGTGCTTATATAATCAACTTTACCATTTAAAATGGAGCTATTCCATGAAGGATCCATGTGAAATTAAGTAAAATGAAATTTTAACTGGGTTTGGATGGATCTACATTCAAGTATCATCAACATTAACTTTCTCTAAATGTACAAGATCTAACATAGAATCCCCAAAACTGCACAATTGTAGAGAACTTTCACAGATCCCTTGTCCAACCCATTTCTCAAAGGAATTCCAACTATAAAAATATCTGAGGGTAGACTTGAAATCCTCAGTTGAAAAGTTTCTTTTGAAGGGGGAACTATTACCTCTCAAAGCTGTCAATTGTACATTTGGAAAATGAGAAGTTTTTTGTTTCAAAGTATTTTCTGATATCAAGCCTAAATTTTTATTTTTAAACTTTAAGCCTTTGCTCATGATTTTTTCTCTCTTGTAACAAAGAGGAAAAAGAAAAAGAGTAATCCTTCTTCCACATTAGAATCTCTCAAATATTTACACAGAGTAGTCACCCACCCTCCACTCTCTTTAAGTTTAATATCCCCATTCCCTTTAACTAAAGCTTATATAACATATAATCAAAGTCCTTTCCCAGCTTCTGGATAATCTCCAGTTTTATTAATGAATTTCCTATCTTGTGGCACAGAGGATCTAATTTAGTTTTCCAGATTTAGAGGGACCAGAGTTTTCACCTCTTTATTCTCAGAAAATATTTCTGATTTTTTAATTCAACCCAAGTTCATATTATATTTTTGTCTTTTTTGACTATTATGAAATAGTGTTAAGTTGATTCATTAGAGTGGATTGTGAGCTTCTCAAAGACTAGGACTGTTTTTGCCTTTATATCTGTGGCACTTAATACAATGTATGATAAGTAGTAGGCTACATAATAGGCACTTGATAAATGCATATTGGCTTATTGATTAAATGGGTTCATACTGAGCTTGCAAACCTCCAGACTGTTTTCAGAAAAACTGCTGTCTGACTATACCTCTTTCATCGTATGCTTGTAAAGCTAAATTGTGTAACTCATGTCAGACCTGTCAATGAATCATTATTGAATAGTGATAGTTTCAAATAATAGCAAAACTTTATAGTCTGTGACTTAAACATCCCTGTATGTTAGATAGCCCTTTGTGTTGTTTGCAAGTTGATAAGTATACATTTCCTGGTTTAATAAACCCCCATTTCCCCTAATGACATTTCTTTTTGTTCTAAATTATTGCTCTAAAATTGTACAAAAAGTGCAAAAAAATAATTTTAGTGTTTAAGTGGCACCATGCAAATATTTCTCTGATATCAAATTTTAGACATCTCTCAGATTCTCAATAGTTTAGTCCTACCATCTACAACATGAGGAAAAGATGATAAATGGATCAGTTTTCAGTGTCATAGAGGCCAAATCAGCATCATATACTTCTTTTCCAACTGCATGAAAGAGCTGCCAGGTACTATGTTCCTCTACTACAGAAGGATCTTACTTATAACTCAGTCACTATAGTTATTCAGTCTATGTCTGACCTCCAGGAAAATTCCTCACTTTTCTTAATGACATTAACACCTAGATTACTTCTCTTTTCCATTCCTTCCCTTGCCATCATTTTAGAAAGTTTATACATATGTTGATGAAACTGTCTGGCAATCTGTCTCCATAATTCCTTGAAGTCTACTGTGGTTTCCAGTTATACTTTGTTTAGTCACCATCCATCATGATCAAACTATAGACTTGACCAGTTTTTTAAAACTTCTGCGTCCTCAAGATCTTTCACTGTCCTTTCTCTCTCTCTCTCTCTCTCTCTCTCTCTCTCTCTCTCTCTCTCTCTCTCTCTCTCTCTCTCTCTCCCACTATATTAGAATGTGCTTCCATTTCTCTCATTCCCTTTCTTCTCCTATTAGTCTTTTCTATTCATGATGACTTTAAGTTCATTCCTCATCTTTCAATTCACCAGAATTCTTCTGTCTTCATGTCCTCCCACCACTCCACCCTCTAAACACAGCTAGATATTTAACCATTTAGATAATGATTTTTACTATGATCTTGAATAACTTGCTTTCTTGCTAATCATCTGTTTGTATCTGATAATAGTACTATTTATCTCATACAGCAAGTGATAAAGTGTCTGAATACTGTTTGAAAACCACAATGCTATTTGTCATAGGACTTACCTTCCAGGACTGTGGAATAGAGCCTAGTTACTGAGGATAAGATAATTTTTCAAGTCAATTCTTCTCGTTACATCAGTGCTTACATCTTTTTGAACCTTAAACTTCAGAATACTCTCAGAGGATTCAAATGAGGGTGTTCACAAAGACAATGGAGTGGAATATAGAGGTAGTTCTTGAGCTCCTAACTGAATTCCTTGAAATTTTCCCTAAAATAAATTCAAAGGGGGCTACCAAATATATGCACACACACACACACACACACACACACACACACACACACACACATACACATGCAGAGTGAAGTGGGTCATCAGACCATTATAACAGAATCATTACACAATGTCCAGGTTTTAAAATGTCATCAAAGTGTGTGACAACAGATTGATTTAAAAGGTCTCCACAATCATTTTGAATATATGATAAACTGTTATTGGGGAATACTAGTCAATTCAAAGAAATAGGTCAATAGGGCTGTTTGTTATTATATTTTATTCATGTATATCTAGTTGTCTTTAACTCATCTCTGACCCTAATATTCCCAAGAGGATCACACTATTGCTCCCAAATAAGAGATATCAGAAAAGCAATGATTTTATTGATTACTTAATATGGAGGTGCAAGATTACAGCACCATGCCAGACTGCTCCCTGTTTCAGTAATGAAGAAACTTTCACCTCTGAACGTTTTTCCAAATATGTGACTATAATGGTTTCCACCTTTGCTCATTAAGTCATGAATAGGCAGCTGGGTAGCACAATGGAGAGTTGGACATGGAGTCAAGAACATCTCAAATTCAAGCCCTACCTCAGACACTTACTGAGCTGTGTAACTGAATGCAGAAATGCAAGCTACTTAAACCTTCTCGGTTTCAGTTTCCTTATCTCTAAAATGAGGTTAATAATAATACTTATGTCAAAATGTTGTTATAAGAATCTAATAAGATAACATGAGTAAAATGCTCTATTAACCCTAAAGTGCTCTATGCGTGCTAATTCTTCTTCTTCTTATAATAAATACACCTATGGGATAATGATATCTAAAAAGGAATACAAGTAATACTTGGCATCAAAGTAACTCTTTATGCAAATATTTTAAAAATCCTAGCAGTCTGGTGGATTAGGACGCATTCAAATGACCCTATGAAAAATGTTGTAAAATCTGCCTGTTTAACATTTCATGAATGAATTTGATGAAACTAAAGAGGGTGTACACGTATAGAACTTGCAGATAACACTAGTTTGGCATGGAGAGGTAACATTAGGAGACAGGATATATAAATACATGTGAAATATATTTATTCATGTTCTAGTTTATTATATGCACATCTATTTCACTGTCTGAGATATATTTCACTGTGTCTAATAAGTTAGAAAATTATACATGTGTAATGTAGATATGTATTCACATATAGCTATACATGTGTAATGTATAAGTAATATGTTAAAAAATAATATGTCATATATGATGTGCTAGAAAATAGTTAAAATGTGTACATGAATGAGTGAGTGAGAGAGAATGTGTGTGTGTGTACTTCAGTACAAAGTCTCCTTCTTGCTGTGTGACCATGGACAATTCCCTTCTACTTTCTGGGTTTCATCTTTTGAATTTATAAAATGTGTGGATATTAGTTTACATATTCTTTTAGCTATATTCATGTCTATCTTTTCCAAGGGTCAGGATAAGGGAAAGCAAAAAGAGTGTAACAACTTAAAAAATCTGGAATGACTCATCTAAAAAGGTTTGTCAGTAAACTAAGTCATTGTTGTCAATGCAGATGGTCCTCCAAAATATTTTTGACCAAATTATTAAATTCAGTAGTCCAAGGAAACATATCAACAGATAAGAAACCTTAGATTTCTTTCTAAATTGACTCTGCATATCTTAATATATTCTCCAATCTTTTGTTAAGGCCTCATGAATATCAACCAATGCTATACCTCAAGTAGAAGAAAATTTTTCACATTTCTTATTTAAATCTCTTGCCTATACTGATTTTCTTTAGCAACACATAAAAATATGGTTATTCTTGATTTTTTTAAAATGAACATTAGTGTGGTTGTATTATATGTCAGACATTATGTGAAGTTCTGAGAACAGACTTAAAAAAATGAAAGGATCCCTGACCCTCAAAAATGTACATTCTAAGAGGAGAGATAATATATACATGAATAAGTAAATGTCAAATATATACAAAATTATTACAATGTAATTTTGTTTTATCTAGAGTTTATTAATTTTTAGCTTTCAACACTCATTTCCATGATATTTTGAGTTTTGAATTTTCTCCCTCAACCTCTCTTACCCCCTCCCCAAGACAGTATGCAATCTCATATAAGCTTTATATCATTAATATATGAAGTTTTCTTGTTGCTGTGTGACCATGGGCAATTTCATTCTACTTTTACTTTCTGGTTTTCAAGTTTTGAATCTGTAAAATGTGTAGATATTGATTTAGATATTACTAGGAAATATATGTGATATCCTTTTGTTGTGGTTGAGTCATTTCTGGCTTTCTGTGACTCTATTTGAGGTTTTCTTGGCATGCATGATTTAGTGGTTTACTATTTCCTTTTCTAGTTAACTTTCCGTACGAGGAACTGAGAACAATAGGGCTAAGTGACTTGTCCAAGGTTATATAACTAGTAAATATCTGACACTGAATTTGGACTCATGTCCTCCTTATTTGAGAGCCAATGCTCAGTTCACTGTGCCACCTAGTTGCCCTATGTAATGACCTGTGTGTGTCTTTCCTTGCTGAAGAAGAACATGCCATCAGAAAAATAACGACATGACTTGCGCTTGACTTTGTTTTGAGTGAGGGAAGGCTGTGCAGATCGCTAGCCTCCCTTCTCCTCCAGAGTCGTCTGAAGCCAGTGACCAGATATTCTTCAAGATTATTGGAGATGACTCAGGATGAGGCAATTGGGGGTAAGTGATTTGCCCAAGGTCACACAGCTAGTGAGTATCAAGTGTCTGAGGTGAGATTTAAACTTAGGTCCTCCTGACTGCTGCACTGGTGCTCTATCGACTACATCAACCAGTTGCCTATGTAATGACCTACAAAATGAGTAAATATAAAATTATGATAATTGTATGGGTATATACAAGATTAAAAGCAGAATAGCATTTATAGTTAGAAAAATCTTCCTGAGATATA